>PVKH010037496.1:0-11455 GCA_004027955.1 Chaetophractus vellerosus | reverse complement strand
AACACTTGAATTTTTAAATGTTAGCAACTAATTCAAGTTATTTAAGACTATTGTATACGGCAAATACCAGCTAGATTCAAGCCCAGATTCACTTATACTATGTACAAAAAATTAGATTTAACAAGGAAAAACAAGGGATTCTAAAACAATGACGTGGGGCCGGCTCGATAGCCCAGTGGATAGGGCGCCGGCATACCACATGGGAGGCCCCAGGTTCGGTTCCCGGGGACCTCTCCTAGCGGGCAGACTGCCTTGAGAATGGCAAGCCGCCATGGGCGGGCCAGAGCCGCCATGGGCAGGGCAGGTCGCCCGCGAATGGAGCGCAGCCAGTCACCCGCAAACTGAAAGCTGGCCGTGAATGGAAGCAGAAGCCGCCCACAAGCGGGGAAAGCCGCGCCTGCGCAGTGACCAGTCTCGGCGCATCGCCGCAGCGGGGTGGGGGGGAGATATGTAATAAAATAAATAAATCTTTAAAAAAATAAATAAATAAAACAATGGCGTGTTCTAAGCATTTGTAATTAAGAAGCTAGAGAAATCTAGCTGTGAGGAAGCCTACTAGATCGTGAAATCTGGATCTGGAAATGTTTGTTAAGATTATTCACATTTTTTGTCAAAATAAAACACGTTTTAACCTTCTTGTTATACAAAGAAACACAAAGGACAATAATGGATACTGTTGCTTTCATTCAAAAAAGTCAAAACTAAAGTTAATTCCTTTTATAAAAGATAGTTTTCAAGAACAAGATGAGTTGAATACAATTAAAACCTTAACAAACCAGTTTCTTTATATGAGATGAAAATGAAGGGGAATGGAGTACGAAGCTTACCCGTTTGAGATGAATTGTTTTCAGTGTCACTGCACACTCAGATAAAGCCTGTGAAAAACAAGTTTAAAAATTTTAATATGGTCAATTCTTGGCTACTGATTCAACTTTTCTGTTCATTTCCCCTTGTTTATTTCATTGGCTGCTGCTCATAAGTATTTACTCCAAAGGGATGGAAGAAGGAAAGGTAATAGGCAGGTAGATGAAGTGGGTGGGATAGGAAAAAACAACAACAAAAAAAAACAATCAAAGCTAGAAAAGTGCTGTCTTAAAGTAATAAATTACAATTATGAAATCTAACTTTTACTAGGTTGTGGGGAAGTGAAAAAAAAAGGGCAACTAACCACTTGATACTGAAACAGTCAAGGTAAGGATTCTGAAGATGAGCTCTGAGGAAACTATCATATGGAGAGGAGAAAGTTGCTCTACTTTAGGGAAAAAAACATTAAGCAAATGTTTTATAATGGAAGTAGTAGGAAAAAACAAACTAATGGCTAAGTAAAGCTTCAAAGAATTTTTGTATCATGGTCCTAAAAGAAGTCTTTGCTGTTAAAGTTGAAAGAGCTGGATTTTAAATATTCAACATCCACAAAAGAGCCACAAGGTATTATGAACCTTTTAAAAACAAATCTGAATTGGAAAATTGGAAATTATTAAACCAAACAAAAATATCAATGAGCATAATATAATCAACTTGTCGTTGAAAAAGAAATTGTGAGTTTAACTATTTGAGAGCTTTGCAAAGTAAACAAAAATCTGTGGGTGCTTACCAACACTGTTTGTGCATCTGCCAGGTCAAAGGTTTGTTTTAAAGGTGCTAGGAAACATGCAGGGACAATGTGCTTATAAACAAAATCAGCAAATCCCACTGGTCCATCTTTACCTCCTGTCAAAAGAATTCAAATTTTCATCTTCTATAGAAAGAAAATTTTATAAATTTGATAAACTTTTATAAATTTTCATCTTTTTCTATAAAAAAGAAAGTCAATTAATTTATCACTGGGGGAAATCAACTTCCAGCTCCTACTTATGTTGAGGTTAAGATTCCATTTCATCTCTAAGAGTCTTAAGAAACAGGCTGGGGAATGAAGTTAAGAAATGATCTTACCCCAGAGTTCTACCAACTTTGAGAGGATGATAAAACATGTTTTCTGTGCAATTGGATCTGGGTATTCGACTGCTCCTTGGATAACAGTAACCAATACACGTTCTACATTCTCTGCACCTAAAGGGAGGAAAAACTTGAATTTATTTTCAAGAACTAGAAAGGCAACATAAAGCTCTCAATTCATATACACAGTAAAACAAGACAAAAAGCACTTATCATGTTAATAAGATCCCTTGATTTTTATTAACTGGGCTCCTAAATTTTAAGCATAAAATCTTGAAAAACAAATATTCCCCTGATATCTTCCCCCTTGTTATTTCCTATAAAGCAGAATTCTCTAGGTTGATCCATATAGTCAGTCCCATTTATTTTTCATTTCAAAATGGCAAACTAGCCAGAAAGACTCAATTTTCAGGTCAAATGGTCATCTGTTCTTTATATTACTAAAGAACCAATGAAAGAAAATTGCCTTAGGAAAAAAGGAATTGGATACAAATGTCTTTTAAGGTGCTCTACGTGAAAATGACACCCACCCTTATAATAATGAAGTGTCATTCTAGAGGTCAACATATAAACACTTCATATTTATAATGTTTGAACCAGAAATTCTACTCCTAGGTATATACCCAAGAGAAATGAAACCATATGTTCACATAGAAACCTATACATGAATATTTATAGCAGCATTGGTTAAAATAGCTAAAAGGTGAAAACAACTGAAATGTCCACCAATGGACAAATGGATAAACAAGCTGTAAAATATACATGCAATGGAATAGTATTCAGCCATGAAAAAGAATGAAGCACTAATAAATGATACAAATTGGATGAGTCTCAAGTGCAAAGAAGCGAGACACAGTTCAGTTTGTGACTTTTTTACAGAGATTATGATACCTTTCATATGATATATACAGAATAGGTAAATCTATAGAGATGGAAAGCAGATTAGTGGTTAGTAGGCACCAGAGGAGAGGAAGTAGGGAGTGATTACTTAAAGAGTATGGGGTGTTTTTCTGGATGATGAAAAAGTTTTGAAACTAGAGGTGGTAGTTGCACAACGTTGTGAATATACTAAATGACAGTTGTACACTTAACAATGACTGTGTGAACTTCACCTCCATTAAAAAAGTGTTTTCTTCAACTAGCTCTTCCTCATATATGTACAACTGTTACAAAGACTTAAGCAGACATTTTGGGCATCATATGCCTTCCCACCTTGATTTGCTATGACTTCGCTCATTCCACTCCCTGTGACAGTTTGCAGGAAAGCAAAGTAACTCCTACGCAACATTTGCTTTTCTAAAGCAGCAGACTGGTCATTTTCTTCTGCTGGACGGAGCAGCACTTCAAAAATTGCATGAAGTAGGGGCATGAACATTTGTTGTAAAAATGGGGATACCTGTATCTGAAGATAAGAAACAACTATTACTACTTTAGAAATGAAGAAAATTAATATGAAAATTAGAAAGAGAAAAATTTTAAATAAAGCCTTTCTCCAGTTTCTATTTAGGGCATATATTTACAACTATTATTACTTCAGAAATGAATAAGAAAATTAATATGAAAATTAGAAAGAGATATTTTAAATAAAGCCTTTCTCCAGTTCTATTTAGGGTATATATTTAGCAAATATCATCAATGTTAAAACAAAATCTATATAAGCTATAAATTATTGAAAGCCTTAAGATCATTAAGCCCAATCCATTTCCTAAGCCTAAGATTCAGGTTAAAATAATAGGAAGTCACATATTTCACAATGAAGTATTGCCATGGAATATTTTCAAATAAAAAATTTTAAGAACTGCATTCTACAACTAAATTGCAAGCTAATTTATATGACTGAACTATCAGGTGTTAAATATCCTTGGGCAAATTCCTTTGCTTCTCTGTGCTTCAAATTTCTCATCTGTAAAATAGAAAGCCTATCTCCTAGAGTTGTTACAAGTATTGAGTCACTGTATAAAAAATGCTTAGAATAGATTTTGAACACAGAAATCACTATATAAGTGTTAGCCAATTTTATTAGCCATCTTATACCTGGCTTACATTTTCGTGTACATAAAACTGACTTTACTACAAAGAATTACTTCCAAACTTCTGGACAGGCACATATAGACCAATGGAATAGACTTTGAGAGTCCAGAAACAAAGCTACTGATCTTCTACAATGGTGCCCAAGTCTACTCAGTGGGGAAAGAAGTCTCTTCAACAAATGGTGCTGGGAAAATTGGTTATCATATGAAAAGAATGAAGATGGATCCATATCGCTCATCATAGACAAGTATTAACTCAAAATGCCTCAAAGATTTCAATATAAGAGCTAAAACCACAAAACTCTTAGAAGAACACAGGGGAAAATCTTGAGGACTTTGTATTAGGCAAAGATATGACACCAAAAGCACAAGCCACAAAAGAAAAACAGATAAATTGGGCCTCATAAAACTTAAAAATTTTGTGCATCAAAAGACATTACCAAGAAAGTGAAGAGGGGCCGGCTCGATAGCCCAGTGGATAGGGCACCGGCATACCACATGGGAGGCCCCAGGTTCGGTTCCCGGGGACCTCTCCTAGCGGGCAGACCGCCTTGAGAATGGCAAGCTGCCATGGGCGGGCCAGAGCCGCCGTGGGCAGGGCAAAAAGCTGCCACGGACAGGGCAAAAGCCGCCACGGGCAGGGCAGGTCGCCCACGAATGGAGCGCAGCCAGCCACCCGCGAACTGAAAGCCGGCCGTGAATGGAAGCAGAATCCGCCCACAAGCGGGGAAAGCCGCGCCTGCGCGGTGACCAGTCTCGGCGCGTCGCCGCAGCAGGGAGGAAGGGGAGATATGTAATAAAATAAACAAATCTTTAAAAAAAAAAAGAAAAAAGAAAGTGAAGAGACAGCCTACAGAATGGGAGAAAATATTTGGAAACCACGTATCCAATAAGGGTTTAATATCCAAAATATATAAGGATCTCCCATAACTCAACAAGAAAAAGACAAACAACCTAATTGAGAAATGAGTAAAGGACCTGAATAGACATTTCTCCAAAGATATACAAATGGCCAATAAGCACATGAAAAGATGCTTAAAATCATCAGCAATTCGGGAAATGCAAATCAAAACCACTTCACACCCACTAGGATGACTATTATTTAAAAAAAAAAAAAGGAAACTGTAAGATGTTGGCAAGGATGTAGAGAAATTGGAATGCTCATGCATTGCTAATGGAAAGGTAAAATGGTGGAGCCACTGTAGAAAACATTTTGGCAGTTCCTCAGAAATCTAATCCTACTCCTAAGCATATACCCAAAGAACTGAAAGCAGGGACTCAAACACACTTGTACATGAATATTCACAGTGGCATTATTCACAATAGACAAAAAGTATAATCAATTCAGATACACCGATAAACAAAATGTGGTATATCCACACATGGAATACTATTTAGTCATAAAAAGACTGAAGTTCTGATACATGCTACAACATGGATGAACCTTGAAGACATCATACTGAGTGAAATAAGTCAGACACAACAGTACAAATATTTTATGATTCCACTTAAGTGAAATATCTAGAATAAGCAAATTTACAGAGACAGAAAATAAATTAGGAGGTACCAAAAGCTGAGGGAAGGGGGAATGAGGAGTTATTGCTTATAGGGCAAAAAGTTTCTGTTTGGGTGATGAAAAAGTTTTCATAATGGAAGATAGAGATTGTAGCACAACATTGTAAAAGGAATCAATGCTGCTGGATTATAAACTTAAAAAATGGTTAAAACGGCAAATTTTGTTATATATAGTGTTACAATAAAAAAGACAAAACAAAAACTTCCTGCCTGAGCACTCAAATTACAGTGTTCTTTAATGCTTCAGACATTTAGTACTCGACACTGTTCTCTTACTTGCTTTTCTACAACAGCAAACTGGTCATTTTCTTTTCGCTGCACACAACAGGTAAGGTCTATTTTAATTAAATATCTTTTATGCCTATCCTATATGTCAGATAGTGTACTGGACATTGAAGATAATAAAAATAAATATGATACATGTCCTTAAAAAACAAGGAGGCAAATGCAAAGTATTTCCAAAGATAAATACATCTAAGATCTTTAAGTCGGGAGAAGACCTTCTTTGTTAGGAGATTCTCTGAACTCTAAAGGTTTGTGGTACCTTAAATTTGGCTGTAATCTGGTTGATAAGTGGAATGAACTCTTGGAGGTCTTTTGCTTCACAATCTTTGAGCATATGCTCTGAGGCAGATGGGATGTAAGGAAGAACTTCTTCCTCTAGGCATATAATCATGCGATGAAGGAAAGTACGAACTCCACTTCTGAGAATATCCTTTTGTAAGGGACAACTGAGTGCTGGCAAGAATGTCTGTAAGCAGTCCAGATAAACTTCAGAACAGCCACATTGTTTTACAGTTTGCTTGTTGCTGAAAGCTTTGCTGGTTCGACTATATAAGCAAAATGTACAACAAATTACAATATTGACAAAACTGAGAAAGAAATTCTTTATTTTCCACATTACAATTACTGACATCTTTAACTGATATGCTTACTTGCAAACCATTGCTTATAGTTACTGTTCCCGAAAAAAGGGGTCCAAATTAAGAGAATGAGATATAGTTAATATAATCTAAGTCCATCTAAATGTTTTACTAAAATCCTATTGATAACGTATACAGAAGAGAGAAATAAAATGCACTTACTATGATTAAGCTCTACTAGACAATTTGCAAACTACTCATTTATATTTAGAAAACTATCTTCAGAAACAAGTCATTGACTCAAGTTCTCTAAATATCAAGCTCTTGCTCTGAAATAGTCTGTAGAGCAATTTCTCTATATACCTTTCAATTATTAATCACAATAACTTTCATGCTGTTATCTTTTGCTAATAAAAAGTGTTAGAAGAGAGAAAGAAGCAGCTCCTTGGGTGGTCTTCAAGACATAATGCAAGAACTAAAGAAAAGTCTTAGATACCTGTAAGATACCAAGACTGATCCAACTGATCTTAAGATGTCATTGGTATATAAACAATTTAGCAAAGCCCCTTAAATACACAATCAATTTACATCAAAAAAGTCAAAGGAGTTAAGGATTATATATAGTTGTCAGGGCAGATAAACAGAATGTTTCGAGAACTATTTCCTTAGGCAGCTAAATCTTCTAATTCATTGGATTTAGAAAAGAAAGTTTTTAGACAATTCTCTGGACACATATACCCAATCCTAAAAGATCCAAATAAGTGATTGTGTATGAAATAAGGCACACATTTCACAATGTTAATTGCAATCAAGCTCACCTGGCAAATCCAACAGCATGGTTGAGGCAGTCTGCTAGAGATGCCTGCCTTTCTTCATCTTGTGCCAGCATCAACTTTTCCAAAAGAATTTTAAACTTCTCCATTAGTGGAGTCAACAGACTCCTCATTAATGCTTGCTTCCTTTCTGCTGGGTAGTCACTGTTAACAATCAGCACTCCAGCTGTCTCATAAATAAATAGCTGATCATCGCTGCTCAACAAAGTCTGGTAACCATTCTCCTAGAATAAAATTTCATCTTTTTGAAGTTTTTCTTTTCTCAGTTCCTCTCATTTAATAAGAGCAAGAGGGGCAGGAGATGTAATTTATCACATCAACTCAGCCTTCTAACTTGTTTTCTTTTGTAAAAATCTCATTATTTATAGGATTTTTATGAGGCTAAAAATGAGATACACAAAATTAAATGGGGGAAGCAGGTGTGGCTGAAGTGATTGAGCTCCTGCCTACCACATGGGAGGTCCCTGGTTCGGTTCCCAAGCCTCCTAAAGAAGACAGTAAGCTTGCATGACAGGTAGGCGCAGCAAGCTGCTACAACAAGAGACACAAGAAGAAAAACACAATGAAAGACACAACAAAGAAGGGAATGAAGGTGGCTCAAGTAATTAGGTGCCTCCCTCCCATATCAGAGGTTCCGGGTTCAGTTCCTGGTGCCTCCTAAAGAAACAAGGAAGAAAACCAGACACAGTAAGTGCAAACAACAAGGGGGTGGGGAGAAATAAATAAATAAATCTTTAAAAAAAAAAAAATTAACTGGTAGTGTAAAGGTCACACAATTTTTTTTTTTTAAAGAGGTACCAGAGATTGAACCCAGGACCTTGGTACATGGAAAGCAGTTCCTCAATCACCGAGCTACACCCATGCAAGTTAAATTTTTAAAGCGTTTTTTAAGAATTTAACAACAAAAACCACACACACACCGAAACACAACAGTTGTTGCTTTAGAACACTGTGCAAATGCAAAATCCAAATCTCATTCAAGTACCAGCAAACATTCCATATAGTGGTCAATATTTATTAACAGGTTTTGTTACTTTTTGACATTTATGCCTTTGGAGACGTCAAGAAAATGTGGGGAAAAAAATTAGAGGCTCCTTTAGGTCAAACACTAAAATATCCCAAATTGTTTTATAAATAATTTAATTCTTATACTAAAATGAAAACCTAGTCTTAAAAAACAGATAAACTATAGGATGGTTTTATTTATTATAAAATAATTCTCCATCCCTTGGAAGAGAAATGTCCCTACTTGAAAGTAATTTAAGCAATAAATTTATTAGGTACCCGCTAGAATGTATAACTATGCTAAGGTGTGAAGAATACAAAAATAAAGTAACCATATAAATATAGGGTACTCAAAAAATTGGGTCCTGCTAATCCTATTAATTAGTCAACATTAAGGTAAAGGTACTTGAATCAGGTTTTTTAATATACTAAAAAAGGATTAAAGGTAGAACATAAGTCCTTATTTAAATACACTGTTTGAAAAATGTATTTCTAATTCCTATAAGATAACATGCTAAATATGGCTTGAATGCTCAAGTCTTTACAGGTCAGTGTAAACTGCCAAAGAAAACTAGCATTAACTGGATAAAGTATTTTAATATTTAAGTTTTTGTAACATGGAGGTACAGATAATTTAACCACATAATTCACTAAACTTTTAGTTTGTGAAATTACATTAATTTTTGTACCCTAAATGCTGATATTTACTTAAAAAATGGTTATTTTTTAAACAGTTTTCAAATAAAAGATGCAGTAATAACTTTATCAAAATGAAAAAAATGGGTCTGCATCTCAACTTAATTCTTTCTAGTGAAATGGCACCAAAATGCTCAGATCAACCAGCATTTAAATATTTTTACCCCAGCTCTGAAGGAAGAGAGGAAATTTTTGGTTTATAGCAGCAGCTGCTGACAATGGCTAATATGATCCTAGTACTAAATAGAGAGTATCTTAGAAGTTGAATTTTTCCTTCTCCACAAAGTACTTCAGCAATATTCAACGGTACAGAAAGAGCAGACCGTAAAAGTCCTGTTGTCAAAACTGTCAACTCCTGATTTCTTTCCACTTCTCTTACTATGTTTTGTTTGCTATATTTCAGCAAAGTTTTCATAAATACAACTAACCCTTGTCCCCCTCATGTCACCAACCACTTAAAAAAAATACCCACAAATGCACTAACAGTAAAGGTTAATGGCATATGTGGTCTCAATGTTATTTGGGGGAAAACCTATACCTTAAAAGAACAGATACTTACAGGTGGAGAAAGCTCTAATAAGTCTTGTATTCTATTCAGAATATCCTCAATGAAAGGATTCATTTGTTTACTGAATAAAGGCAAAAAGGGAAATCTCAAGTAAATAATAGTGTTTCAAAATTGCTAAAATACTAAATTCCCCTTTAAAACAGAAATAAAAGCTTAACTCTAGACTAGTCACACTTGATTATTAAGATTAGTCAAGATTTTTAAAAAAATTTTATTTTAAATTACTTCCATGTACTCTGAAGTCACTTCACAATCTTGTAAGTCTAATAACTTTCAATTAAAAAAAAATTGTTGAATAAAAAAAAAAATGCTGTAGTAAACAACACAAAATAGGTTAAAAAAAGTGTACTTCCTAGGACTGTATTCCTTAGATTTAAAATAAGAACCAGATCGCGATCCACAGTAATAAAACTGCTGGTAAAATGAATAACTAGAGTCACGAAGGATGACAGGTAAAAAGATAGAAAAGTATGCAACAATCTGCTTTTTACTGATGAACAAAGTAACTGGTTCTAGAATAGGAAAAGAAATCAGAACATATAATGATACCAAAAAGAAAAACCTGATTAAAAATGTCTTAGAATAGAAAGAATTCCATCTAACACCGTCTCTTGGAAAATATTTCTTAATGTCCATTTAAACTAATAACCTTAAAAACAAACAAACATAATACCTGAAATTCTGTACTTACTTGAGAGATTTGACAAATCTAGAAAACAGGTAAGCGGTTCTGCTTCGTACTTTTGCACTAGAATGTCGCAGACCTCTGTGATCTAAGAAAGCCATCTAAAGAAACAGAGCCATTTTTTACCATTTTTGCACAGAAGGCTTTCATTCTGATTGTCTTAATACATTGTTGTTCACATCAAATTTTACTTCATAGCTTCTAGAAGGCAGGGAGCAACAATATATAGCAAGTAGTCTTACATTACACAAAACCAGGTCCTTGAAGTCTTGTGAAATGGCTGATTAGACAGAAATTGTCCATTTTTTTTCAGAAATGGAGGAGAGGTTAATTTCAGTGTGTTCAAAAGACAGTTTTGAGAGCTTTTGGCTCTAGGAAGGTATAAAGGACATAAAACTTTTCTAGAAGTACCATCTACTGATTAGTTGTAATATAAAGAAAAGAACAAAAAAATCTGGAATAAAATACATACTTACTAGAACACATGGAATGTGCTGAGGTTCAACTGTGAAAAACTTTTCATATCTAACAACAGTTTCAAAGAACTCCAAAGTCACGGATGTATGCTGATAAGAACTAACTCCTGATGTTACCAACTGGAACAGGAAAAAGTTAAGAAATCAATTCTTATTTATTACAAATCCAAATGTCCCAGTATTAAAAGATACTAAGCTCTAACAATTAAGGAACTCCCACTAGCTTATAGTGAAACAGAAAATTATGGTCAAAGTAAATTATCTTCAGTATACTTACAGTTCGCATCATATCCTGCAAAGCACTAGCTTTTGAAACATCACCTGAGAAGTGAGCACCATGAGATACTGGAAGAGCTTCTGCCAACATATACAGCAATCTTATTGCTACTTCAACTTCCATAAACCGTGTAGTCTGCCAATTCCTACCGAGGTATAATATGTCGGTCAGTGAGATCTGAATATAAGCTTTTTTTAAAAAAACTTTCCTCCCTTCCATCCAAAGATTTGAGAGTAGGATGTATATACCATGCTCCTCTAACACAACACTTAGGTACATTTCCTAAAAACAAGGACACTCACTATGTAACCAGCTTAAGTACAGCCACCAAGTTCAAGAAATGTAACAGGGCCCGGCTAGATAGCTCAGTGGATAAAGAGCTTGCCGGTGTACCACATGGGAGGCCCCGGGTTCGGTTCCCGGGGACCTCTCCGAGCGGGCAGACAGCCTTGAGAAAGGCAAGCCGCCGTGGGCGGGGCAGAGCCGCCGTGGGCAAGGCAAAAAGCCGCCAC
>PVKH010037495.1:0-11456 GCA_004027955.1 Chaetophractus vellerosus | reverse complement strand
AGACCACTCCAAAGAACAAACCAAAAATCAGGTAGAGAAGGAAAACATAGAACAACTAATAAGGGGCCACCTTCTGGAAATCAAGGAAGAGATTAAGGATATTAAGACACTGGGAGCACATACTGAAGAAACTGTAAACATGCATAAAAAGATAATGGATATGATGCCGATGAATAGCACAATCCAAGAAATCAAAAAGACGATGGATTCACATAACAGCACATTTGAACAGTCAGAAGAAAGGATTAGTTACTTGGAAGACAGTACATCTGAAATCAAACAGATAGTAGAAATGATAGATAAAAAGGTAGAAAAAAATCCAACAGGGGCTGAGGGACTAATATTGGACAAATTAGACTTTGAAAGCAAAACAATCATAACAGACAAAGATGGACACCATGTATTAGTAAAAGGGGTAATCTTTCTAGAAGAAAGAACAATCATAAACATATTTGGAGGCACCTAATCAGGGTGCCTCCAAATATGTGAGGCAAACACTGGAAAAACTAAGTGGAGAAATAAATGCTTCCACTATTACAGACAGGAACTTCAATACACCATTAACACCATTAGACAGAATATCCAGACAGAGAATCAGTAAAGAAACAAGGAAGCTGAATAATACATTAGAAGATCTGTATCTAATAGATATATACAGTATGCTGCATCCTAATACAGTGGGATATATATTCTTCTTGAGTGCACATGGATCATACTCCAACATAGACCACAAGCTAGGCCACAGAACAACTCTCAATGAGTTCAGAATGATTGAGATTATACAAAGCAATTTCTCTGACCAAAATGGAATGAAATTGGAAATCACTAAGGGCCAGAGAACAAGATTAGGTGTGAAGATATGGAAATTAAACAACACACTCTTGGACAAACAGTGGGTCAAAGAGGAAATTTCAAAGGAAATCAGTAACTACCACAAATTGAATGAAAATGACAACACAACATATCCAAACCTATGGGATGCGGCCAAAGCAGTACTGAGAGGGAAATTTATAGCTCAAAGAGCATATATTAAAAAAGAGGAAGAGCTAAAATTGAAGTATTAAGTGCACAACTAAAAGGATTGGAAAAACAACAACAAACTAATCCTAAAGGAAGCAGAAAAGAAGAAAGAACAAAGATCAAAGCAGAGCTAAATGAAAGAGAAAATAAGAAAGCATTAGAAAAAGTAAACAAAATCAGAAGCTGGTTCTTTGAGAAGATAAAAAAATTGACAAACCCTCAGCCAGACTAACAAAGAAAAGGAGAGATCAAATGCAAATACACAAAATAAGGAATGAAGAAAAGGAGATCACTACTGACCCCACCGAAATAAAGAATATCATAAGAGGATACTTTGAAAAATTATATGCTAACAAGAATGATAATTTAGAGGAAATGAACAAATTCCTAGAAACTCACAAGCAGTCCACACTGATGAAAGAACAAATCGATGAACTCAACAGTCCAATTACAAGTAAAGAGACAGATTCGGTCATCAAAAACCTCCCAAAAAAGAAGAGCCCATGTCCACATGGCTTCACAGCTGAATTCTACCAAACAGTCAGAAAAGAACTAACACCAATCCAGCTTAAACTCTTCCAAAAAGTAGAAATAGAATGAACACTCCCTAACTCATTTTATGATGCCAACATTACCCTAATACCGAAGTCAAGGACACCACAAGAAAGGAAAATTACAGACCAATCTCTCTAATGAACCTTGATGCAAAATTCCTCAACAAAATACTTGCTAATTGCATCCAACAACCTATCAAATGCATTATACACCATGACCAAGTGGGTTTTATCCCGGGTATGCAAGGATGGTTAAACATAAGAAAATCAATCAATGTAATACATCACATAAACATAAACAAATTGAAAGAAAAAAATCACATGGTCATCTCCATAGATGCAGAAAAAGCATTCAACAAAATACAACAACCTTTCCTGATAAAAACACTGCAAAAGAAAGGAATAGAAGGAAACTTCCTGAAGATGATAAAAGCGATTTATGAAAAACTCAAAGCTAACACCATCTTCAATGGGGAAATCCTAAGTGCTTTCCCACTGAGATCAGGAACAAGACAAGGATGCCCACTATCACCACTCTTATTTAACATTATCCTAGAGGTACTTGCTCAAGCACTGAGGCAAGAAAAAGATATAAAAGGCATCCAAATTGGAAAGGAAGAAGTAAAGTTTAACTATTTGCAGGTGACATGATCCTATACTTAGAAAGTCCCGAGAAATCTACAACTGAGATGCTAAATCTTATAAAGGAGTTCAGTGATGTTGCAGTCTATAAAATCAATGCTGAAAAATCAGTAGCATTTCTGTACACTAACAATGAATAATATGAGGAGGAAATCAAGAAAAAAATACCATTTACAACAGTAACAAAAAGAAACAAATAACTAGGAATAAAATTAACTAAAGATGTAAAGTACTTATATGTAGAAAACTATGCAACAGTGTTGAAGGAACTCAAAGAAGACTTAAATAAATGGAAGAAAATTCTCTGTTCATGGTAGGAAGACTAAATATCATCAAGATGTCTATCCTCCCAAAGCTAATCTACAGATTTAATGCAATCTCAATAAAAATTAACACTGTATTTTTTAAGGAATTGGAAAAACTAACTACAAAATATATTTGGAAAGGTAATAAGCCCAGAATTGCCAAAGATGTAATGAAAAAGAAAAATGAAGTTGGAGGTATCACACTACCTGACTTCAAAACATACTACAAAGCTACAGTGGTGAAAACTGCATGGTATTGGCACAAGGATATACACATTGAACAGTGGAACCTAATTGAGAGTTCTGATACAGATCCTCGCATATACAGTCACCTGATATTTGACAAGGCCACCAAGTCCACTCAGTCGGGAGAGAATGGCCTCTTCAACAAGTGATGCATGGAGAACTGGATATCCATATGCAAGAGACAGAGAGAGGAATACCATCTCACATCGTATATGAAAATTAACTCAACATGGATCAAAGATCTAAACATAAAAGCCAAGACCATAAAAACCTTGGAAGATATTGTAGGGAAGCATTTACAGGACATTGTAATAGGAAACGGTTTCATGGACTTCACACTCAAAGCTTGAGCATCAAAAGAAAAAAATAGATAAATGGGATGTCCTCAAAATTAAAACCTTTTGCACCTCAAAGGATGTTATCAGGAAAATAAAAAGGCAGCCTACACAACTGGAGAAAATATTTGGCAACCATATATCAGATAGGAGCCTCATATCTTGCATATATAAAGAAATCCTACACCTTGAAAATAAAAAACTAACAACCCATTTAAAAAATGGGCAGGTGACATGAAAAGACAATTCTCCAAGGAAGAAATACAAATGGCTAAAAGATACATGAAAAATGCTTGGCATCTCTAGCAATAAGAGAAATGAAAATCAAAACTACAATGAGATATCATCTTACACCCATCAGAATGGTGGCTATTAAAAAAACTGCACACTATAAATGCTGGAGAGGTTGTGGAAGAATAGGTACCCTAATCCACTGCTGGTAGGATTGTGGATTGGTACAGCCACTGTGGAGGGGCATATGGAAGTTCCTCAAAAACTAAATATAGATCTTCCATATGATCCAGCAATTCCACTGCTGGGTATATACCCAGAAGATTGGAAAGCAAAGACACGAACAGATATATATACTCCAATGTTCATAGCAGCATTGTTCACAATTGCCAAAAGTTGGAATCAACCCAGGTGCCCAACAGCAGATGAATGGATAACAAAAGGTGGTACATACATACAATGGAATACTACTCAGCAGTAGAAGGAACAAAGTGCTAATACACGGGATAACATGGATGAATCTTGAAGACCTAATGTTGAGTGAAGCAAGTCATGCATTGAAGGATGAGTTGTACATGACCTCACTGATATGAATAAAGGAAATTGGGCAGTTCCTGAGAACTAGGAACTGAAAAATAGTTTTAAAAGAAAGAGAAAGAGAAGAGAAAGTAGTGGGACATCATCCATAGGGACATAATCTGTGGTGATGTGATAGAGCGTGGTTGCGTATTTTGGAAATGGGACAGGTGGGTGATGATATGTTTGGGGTTTGTAGTGCAGCGTTGCTGGCTGGGAGTACTGGGTGGGACAGGTTGGAGAGCACAGGATGCTTGGGGGGATGGAGTGGCCCCAGATGAATGCTTGGGATGTGTGGCTGAGGGGTGGAGACTGAAGTAGTGGGAGTGCTCTTGTCACAGAGTGGAGGGGAGGTGCCACAGCTTGGAGGAGAGTGTTGGGGTGCATTCAGCATGGTGTATTTATGGGGGGCTTCGGGGATGTGTAAGAATGTTCTTTCTGTGGTGGTGTAGTGAGTTCACAGGTGGAGAACCTGCTTGGTTGGGGGTGAAGGGGATGGGTTCCCCATTTTCATAGGTCTGTTTCACTCAGAAATAGATAGGGGGGCAGCATGGAAGCAGGGATGGTTCCCGGTGGAAGATGAACCAGTGAGCCAGATCACTCTGTGGCGTGATTCTGTGAATCCCATCATCTGGAGAGTCGAGCCAAGGGGACATTGTAGGCCCTGGTGTGGTGGGGAGGGATGGGGTAGATTGAACAAGGGGCTTGGTGGCCCATGGAAGTGTATTCCATTGCCTTCCTGTGGTGGACATGGGACAAGGTGAAAGTCATCAAAATTTATATAAGTACACGAACTAAAATGTGGACCTTGATGTGGACCAATGACAATGTTGGGGAACCACATTTCACTATCTGTCAGTTATGTTGGTGCTGTCCTCCACAAACAAAAAGGTTTTGGTAAGGAGGGGAATGGAGGAGGAGGTTGAATATGTGAGATTGTCTGGTAGTCTGTGTGTGACTCCGCTGTGACCTAAAATTTCTTTGAAAAATAATTGTAAAAAGGTGGGATGCTTGAGAGTGAGAAGAGAAAGATGCCACAAAACAGACTGGACAACAGATATAGCACTGACTATGCAAAATCGGGCAAAATTTTTTTTTATACATGTAGTTCTTATTATTATTTTTCTATTTTTCTTATAATTTTTTTTTCTTTTCACATAGTTTGAAGAGTCCAGTCTACTGGCAACGTCTAGTTTTCTTTTTTTAAAAAATAAATTTTATTTCATCTTATTTTATTTCTCTTATTTTTAATATTTTAAATTTTTTTCTAACTGTTTTTTATTCTTTAAGTTCTCCTATGTTTTGACTCTTGCATTTAAATCATGTTGTTAGGGATGGTTCACAGTGGGGTATGAAGTGGTGTGCCAGGACTCTATGTCATGAATCTGTGAATCCTCTCATCTGGGGAGTAGAGCCAGGGGTGTTGTGGGCCCAGGGGTGGTGGGGAGGGACGAGGTGGATCAAATATAGGCCATTTGGTGTCCCGTGGAAGTGTTTTCCTTTGCCTTGTGGTGGTGGATATGGGACAAGATGACAAGCATCAAAAATTACAAAAGTGTACGACCTAAAATGTGGACTCGATGTGGACCAATGACAATGTGGAGGAATCATGTTTCACTATCTGTTTGTCAGTTATGTTGGGGCTGCCATTCACATACAAAATGATTTCGGTATGGGTAGAAATGGAGGAGGGGGTTGAGTATAAAAGAATGTCTTGTATTTTGTCTGTGGTTTGGCTGTGACCCAAAGCTTTTTTGAAAATTAAATGATAAAAGGAGGGCTGCCTGAGAGTGATAAGAGGAAGGTGTCATGAAATAGACTGGACACCAGATATTGCACCGACATGTTACAATTTGGGAATTAGGAAAAAAAAAAGCACAAAAACGTGTGTATATATATATATATCTCATTATATTTTTTATTTTTATTTATTTTTTTACATTTTTTGAATAGCCCAATCATTTAATAAATTCTTGTTTTCCTTTTTCTATTTCTTTTATATATTTTTTTTAATTTTCTAAAATTATTTTGTTTTATTAAGTTCAACTATGTTTTAACTCTTACATTTATATGCCATTATTATTTCAATTTCCTATTCATTACAATTGGCTACTGTGATGGCTTCACATGTGAAGAGGTTATGGATCACAGAAGGGTCACAATGTCAATGGGAGAGGAGCATTGGAGGGGGGTGTCAAGGTTGGCGGTACATGGGAGGAACTCCACCTGAACTTACATATAAGTCATACATAATTGTTTAAAGGCTCATGGGACATGGTCATGGGGTAAAGTATTTATCAATAAATGGGAGAACACTGAAATCCCATCCTTGGGATCTCTGTCATATTTTCCAGATGAGTAGCAATATCCCCCTGAGTAGAGGGGCAGTGTCTGGCAAAGGAGGATGATCCACTGATGGGCCCCTGTTGTTGATGACTAGCCTTATGAGTCTTTGCTGTATATATTGAGATAGCCTAGTGTTAAGAGGTGCCTAAGAGTTGCCTCTGGAGAACCTCCTTGTTGCTCAATGTGGCCTCTCTCTAAGCCAAACTCAGAATATGAATACATTACCTTCCTCCCAGCATGGGACATGAGACCCAGGGAAGAGCCTCCCTGGCAATGAGGGATTACTAACAAATGCCAACGGGCAGTACAACTGGGAAAACAATTCAAATAAAAGGATGAAATGGTAAAGACAAATGAGTCCATAGGGCTAAGAGACTTCAAAATGAGTCAGGAGGGCAACACAGAGGATTACACTTATGCAAATCCCAATAGGATCTCCTAGACTTCCCATATGGATATCACCCCAAACAGAGGGCCTCCAGAGGGCTTTGGAGATATCCAGGTCCTATACCAGGGCAGATAATCCCAGAGTTTGGTGCCTTATGAGTGAGCCCTAATTTGGTATCCTTGCTCCTGAGAGTGACAGAATCTGACCAAAATATGTCTTCACTGAAGATGGACCAAATGTCTCTTCTGTTCAAACCTATATTTGATGCCAGAGTTTTAGGTGTACTTCCATAGACTGGAGAATACAGGCTGACCATGTGTCAACTGGGTCCAGAAACCCTGTTTATCTACAACTCCTATGCTACAACCCAATGTACTCAACCAGGACACCTAGTTGGGAGTTCATGATGGAGACGGCTATGCAGGGGAATCCAGAGAGCCTGCAGGTGCAAGCAGGATAATCCCTTCCATTGTATTAATGGGATATAAGCCCCCTCTCACTTGGTGGTGGAGGGGACACCAACATTCCAGGCTCCTTGGGATTAGGGGGAGAACTATGGATTAGAATGGGCTTGTTGGAGTCCTGCTATAGATTTGTGATATATGCAATGGAAGAAATTGCAAAATTATGTGGACCCAGGGTCACTGGACACTTTGGGAGCAGGGTGAGGGAAGAGCAATTGTAATGCATTTTTTTTGGGGGGGGGGACCTGGGAATTGTCATGGATGATGCTGCAATTGAGGATGTAGGCCATTTTGTATCATCATGTATCATTCAGAACTGTATGGGAGAGAGGGTCATCTACAGTCTGAACTGTGATCTATACTTGATGCAAAGCCCCAAAATGTGTATATCTATCAGAGGCATTATGCCACACTGAGGGATGTGTATGTGGGGGATTGTGGGAGGGGTGGGGAGGTGGCATATGGGTACTCCTGGAATCTCTGTGTAACATTTATGTAATGAATGTATCCTAAAAATATATATAGATATTTTTTAAAAATAAAAAATTTAAATTAAAAAAAAAAACAAGAAAGAACTAAACACAAATATTTAACTGAACAACTAGAGAAACTAGAGAAAGAACAGCAAATCAATCTCAATGCAAGCAGAAGGAAATAAATAATGATTATGGTACAAATGAATGAAAATGAGAACAGAAAAACAATAGAGAAAATCTGCAAATCCAAAAGCTGGTTCTTTAAGATCAATAAAATTGACAAACTCCTAGCTAGACTAAAAAAGAAAAAAGAGAGAAGATGCGAATAATACAATCAGAAATGAAAGGAGGGAAGTTACAAATGATCCCACGGAAATAGAAAGAATCATAAGAGGATATTATGAGAAATTATATGCCAATATACTAGACAACCTAGATGAAATGAACAAATTTCAAGAAATGCACCACCAACCTACAGTGGTGCTACAAGAAATACAAGAACTTAACAATCCAATCACATTTATTTATTTTTTTTTGACATGCTACAGAGCTAGAAAATCATTTTTATTTTTATTTTTTTTTTAATTTTTTATTTATTTTTTATATATCTGTCCCTTTCCCGTAATCCAATCACATTTAAGGAGATTGAATCCATCATCAAAAATATCCCAGCAAAGAAAAGTGCAGGACCAGATGGCTTCACAAGTGAATTCTACCAAGCATTTCAAAAAGAATTAACACCAATTCCTTTTAAACTCTTCCAAAAAATTAAAGAGGAGGGAAAATTACCCAACACATTTTATGAAGCCAACAGCACCCTAATATGACAGCCAGATAAAGATTCTACAAAAACTGAAAAATACAGACCAATCTCTCTAATGAACATAGATGCAAAATTCCTCAACAAAATACTTGTAAATTGAATCCAACAACGTATCAAAAAACTTGTAAATCATGACCAAGTGGGATTTATCCCTGTTATTTAAGGCTGTTTCAACATAAGAAAAATCAATGTAATACACCACATTAACAAATTGAAGGGAAAAAACACATGATCATTTCAATTGATCCAGAAAAGGCATTCAACAAAACCCAGCATCCTTTTTTGATAAAAACACTTCAAAAGTTTGGGATAGAAGGAAAATTCCTCAATATGATAAAAGACATATATGAAAAAGCCAGAACCAACATCATACACAATGGGGAAAGGCTGAAAGCTTTCCGTCTACAATGAGGAACAAGACAAGGATGCCCACAGTCATCATTGTTATTCGATTTTGTACTAGAAGTTCTAGCTAGGGCAATTAGACAAGAAAAAAAATTAAAGGCATCCAAATAGGGAAAGAGGAAGCAAAACTCTTACTGTTTGTGGATGACATGATCCTGTACTTAGAAAATCCTGAAGTATCCACGACAAAGCTACTTGAGTTAATAAATGAGTTCAGCAGGTTGGCAGGATAAAAGATCAACAGGCAAAAATCATTTATGCTCTTGGACACTGGTAGTAAACAACCTGAGGAGGAAATCATGGGGGAAATTACATTTTCAGTAGCAACAAAAAGACTCAAGTACCTAGGAGTTAATTGAACCAAGGAAGTACAGGACCTATATGCAGAAATTTACAAAACAATGCTAAAATAAATTTTAAAAGACCTAAACAAATGGAAAGACATTCTGTGTTCATGGATTGGAAGAAAAAATATCGTGAATATTTTCACCCAATCTGATTTATAGATGCAATGCAATACCAATCAAGATCCCAACAGCTTACTTTACAGAATTAGAGAAGGCAATTACTAAATTCATCTGGAAGATTAAGTGCAAAAAGCTACAAAACATAGCCAAAAGCATTCTAAAAAAGAATGATGTGGGAGGAATTTCCCTTCCTGATCTTGAAATATATTACAAAGCTACAGTGGTGAAAACAGCATGATACTGGCAGAAAGATAGACACATCTCTCAGTGGAGTAGAACTGAGAACCTAGAAATAAACCCTCACCTATACAGTCAACTGGCTTTTGACAAACCTACCAAGTCCATACTAATGGGAAAAAACAGTCTCTTCAACAAATGGTGTTGGGAGAACTGGCAATATATAACCAATAGATTGAAAGAGGACTGACATCTCACCCCCTATACAAGAATCAACTCAAAATGGATCAAAGAACAAAATATAAAAGCCAGGACCATAAAACTACTAGAAGAAAATGTAGGGAAACTTCTCCAAGACCTTGTAGGAGGCAGTGGTTTCTTGGACCTTACACCCAAAGCTCGTGCAACAAAAGAAAATATAGATAAGTGGAACTTCCATTAAACACTTTTGCACCTCACAGGACTTTGTCAAAAGGGAGAAACAGCAGCCAACTCAATGGGAAAAATATTTGGAAGTCACATATCTGATAAGTGTTTAATATACAGGATATATAAAGAGATGTTACAACTCAGCAATAAAAAAAAGACCAAATTAAAAATGGGAAAAAGATTTGAATAGACATTTCTCCAAAGAAGAAATACAAATGGTAAAAAACACATGAGGAAATGCTCAGCATCACTCATTAAGGAAATGCAAATCAAAACTACCATGAGATATCATTTCACATCTATCAGAATGGACCCTATTAAAAAGACAGAGAAATGCAAGTGTTGGAGAGGATGTGGAGATACAGGAACACTTATTCACTGTTGGTGGGAATGCAGAATGGTACAGCCACTGTGGGGGACTGTTTGGGTGTTCCTAAAGAAGTTGAATGTAGACTTCCCATGTGACCCAGCAATACCACTACTGGGTATATACCCAGAAGAACTGAGAGCAGTGACATGAACAGACATCTGCACACTGATGTTCATAGCAACATTATTCACCAATGCCAAAAGTTGGAAACAACCCAGATGTCCATCAACAGATGAATGGATAAACAAACTGTGGTCTCTTCACATGATGGAATATTACACAGATGGCAACATTATTCACCAATGCCAAAAGTTGGAAACAACCCAGATGTCCATCAACAGATGAATGGATAAACAAACTGTGGTCTCTTCACATGATGGAATATTACACAGATGTAAGTAGAAATGAAATTGTAAAGCATACGACAACATGGATGAACTTGGAGGTCATTATGTTGAGTGAAGCAAGCCAGATACAAAAGGACAACTACTGTATGAATACATTAGTATGAACCAAATATATTGTGTAATATATTGGTCGATTCAAACTTTTAAAAAGTATCCAGTACATTTAATTTAGAAATGTATACATTTATTCATCTGTGTTTGCTTTTTAGTTTTTGTTTATATTTTCAATTATTAAATGTAAAAAATAAAGTCAAAGAAAGAAAAACAAAAACAAAACAAAACAAAACAAAATCCTCTCTGCCTAAAAATCAAGAGGTAGATGCTTTAACTCATGTTCCTCTTTCCTACCCCACCTCTGCTAAAGAAGCAGCTCTATAGCTGCAGAAAAAGGAAAGCCATTAAGGGCTGCCAGGCATAGTTCGTAACAGTAAATTATGGTAAATTAAAGTAACACCAGTTCTGTATGCAGTAGTCCCAAATATTAGTTTGTTTTAAAAAAACCTTTGTTAATCAGCAAATCAATGTCTTACTAGTCAGCACTTTTCATATTTCAGGAAAAATAATGAAAACTAAAACTGTGGGCACATCAGTAATGTTTGTAACAAATAAGAACAGGTAAAGTTCATTCCAGAGAATGTTGTGCCCCACCCTGGGATAAGTGGCCACTTTCTCAGGTACTAATGCATAAACCTTGGAATCTACTGCCCAGAGAAGGTTGTGTTCCTTCCTGAGGAGGATAGCCACTTCCTCAGAAATTAACACAGTTCTCTCAAGTTCACATCTATAGTATCAAGT
>PVKH010037494.1:0-11456 GCA_004027955.1 Chaetophractus vellerosus | reverse complement strand
CTCTGCACCCCATCCCCCTGAAAAACCAGCACCGCCCAACCCAACGATATCATTACATCACTGTCATGCTCCTCCACTACCCAACTACACACTTTCATCTTATCATAGATTTTGCCCATATGCACATTGGCTCACAATCTTCTTCTCCCTTTCTATTTCCTGTAAACCTATCTTGCAGACTCTAGCTCTGTGAGTCTGTTCAATTTGCTGAATTCTTATCAATGAGATCATGTAATATTTGTCCTTCAGTGTCTGGCTTTCTTCAGCCAACACAAGCCCTCAAGATTCATCCATGTTATCATGTGTGTTAATACTGTATTTCTTCTTACAGCTGAGTAATATTCCATTGTATGTATACACCACAATTTGTTTACCCATTCCTCTGTTGAAGGCCATTTGGGTTGATTCCAGCTTTTGGCAATAGTGAATAATGCCGCTATGAACATTGGTTTGCATATACCTGTTCGTGTCCTTGCTTTCAGTTCTGGATATATACCCAGCAGCGGAGTTGCTGAATCATTTGGCAGTTCAATAGTCAGCTTTCTGAGGAACTGCCAAACTGTCCTCCACAATGGCTGCACCATTCTACATTCCCACCAGCAGTGGATGAGGGTTCCCATTCCTCCACATCCTCTCCAACATTTGTAGACCTCTGTTTTTTTAATAGCCACCAGTTTAATTGGTGTAACATGATATCTCATTTTAGTTTTGGTTTGCATTTTCCTAATAGCTAGTGATGTTGAGCATCTTTTCATGTGCTTTTTAGCCATTTGTATTTCTTATTTGGAGAAATGTCTATTCAAATCACTTGCCCATTTTTTAAATGGATTTTCTTTTTATTTTGGGGGCCTAGGATTTCCTTACATATGCATGATATTAGGCCCCTATTATATATATATATATATATATATATAATATATATATATATATAATTACCAAATATTTTCTCCCATTGAGTAGGCTGCCTTTTTACTTTCTTAACAAACTCGTTTGAGATACAAAAGCTTTTAATCTGAGGAGGTCCCACTTACCCATTTTTTCTTTTGCTGCTCATGATTTGGATGTGAAATTCATGAAACCATTTCCTATTATAAGATCCTGTAGATGCTTCCCTACATTATCTTCTAAGATCTTTATGGTCTTGGCTCTTATATTTAGATCTTTGATCCATCTTGAGTTAATTTTTGTATAAGGTGTGAGATGGTGTTCCACTCTCATTCTTTTGGATGTGGATATCCAGTTCTCCAAGCACCATTTGTTGAAGAGGCTGCTCTCTCACGGTTGAATGGGCTCATCGAGTATCAGTTGACTGTATATGTGAAGATCTATATCAGAACTCTCAATTTGGTTCCCTTGGTCAGTATGCCTATCCTTGGCACCAATACCATCCAATTTGAACACTGTAGCTTTGTATTATGTTTTAAAGTCAGGTAGTATAATTCCATTGATTTCATTTTTCTTTATCAATATGTTTTTGGCTATCCAGGGCCTCTTGTCCTTCCAAATAAATTTCATAGTTAGTTTTTCCAACTCAGTAAAAAAATGCTGTGGTGATTTTTGTCAGGATTGCATTAAACCTGTAGATCAGTTTGGGTAGGATAGACATCTTAATGATATTTAGTCCCTATCCATGAACTGGGAATATTCTTCCATTTACTTAAGTCTTCTTTGATTTCCTTTAACAGTGTTGTGTAGTTTTCTGTGTATAAGTCATTTACATCTTTAGTTAAATTTATTCCTAGGTATTTGATTCTTTTAGTTGCTATAGTAAATTGTATTTTTTTCTTGAATTTCCCCTCAGATTGCTCATTATTGGTGTACAGAAATGCTACATATTTTTGCATGTTGATCTTATAACCTGTGACTTTACTGAACTAATTTTTCAGCTCTAGAAGCTTTGTTGTAGATCTCCCAGGGCTTTCTATGTATAGGATCATATCATCTGCAAATAGTGAAATTTTTATTTCTTCCTTTCCAATTTGGATGCCTTTTATATATTTTCCTTCTCTGAGTGTTTGAGTAAGTATTTCTCACACAATGTTAAATAGGAGCAGTGAAAGTGGGCATTCTTGTCTTTTTCCCAATCTTAGAGGGAATGCTTTTAAGATTTCTCCATTGAATATGATGTTACCTGTGAATTTTACATATATACCATTTATGATATTGAGGAAGTTTCCATCTATTCCTATCTTTTGTAGTGTTTTTATCAGGAAAGGGTGTTGAATTTTGTCAAATGCTTTTTCTGCATCTATAGAGATCATCATTTGTTTTTTTTCTTTTGATTTGTTTATGTGGTGTATTACATTGATAGATTTTCTTTTTTTAAAAAAAGATTTATTTTCCATCTATTATATATCCCCCCCTCTCTGCCCGCTCTCGCTGCACTCATTTTTGCATTCCCCTGTGTCTGCCTGTCTCCCCCCGCCGCAGTGACCCACCGAGTCAGCTCACCGCATGGCGGCCTGCCTGCTCGCGGCGGCTTGCCCTGATGGCGGGTGCTTGCACGGCCCATGGTGGCTTGCCTTCTTGAGGAGGTCTGCCTCCTTGAGGAGGCCCCAGGAACCGAACCCGGGGCCACCCACATGGTAAACTGGAGCCCCACCAATTGAGCCACCACCAGTTCCCTAGATTTTCTTATGTTGAACCATCCTTGCATACTAGGGATGAAACTCATTTGGTTATAGTGTATAATTTTTTTATGTGTTTTTGAATACGATTAGCAAGTATTTTGTTGAAGATTTTAGCATCTAAGGTCATTTAAGAGATTGGTCTATAGTATTCTTTTGTTGTATCTTTGTTTGGCGTTGGTATTAGGGTGATGTTGGCATCATAGAATGAGTTAGGCAATGTTCCCTCCCTTCTATTTTCTGGAAGAGTTTAAGCAGTAATGGTAGACTAATTCTATCTCATTACTTGTGATTAGTCTGTTGAGTTCATCAATTTCTTCTTTCATCAATGTAGGCTGCTTGTGCGTTTCTAGGAATTTGTCCATTTCCTCTAAATTTTCCATCTTCTTGTCATATAATTTTTCAAAGTATCCTCTTATGATACTCTTTATTTATGTGGGGTCAGTGGTGATATCTTCTTCCTCATTTCTTATTTTATGTATTTGCATCTTATCTCTTTTTTTCTTTCTTAGTCTAGATAAGGGTTTGTCCATTTTATTGCTCTTTTCAAACAACCAGCTTTTGGTTTTGTTTATTTTTTCTAGTGATTTCTTATTTTCAGTTTCATTTACTTCTGCTCTAATTTTTGTTATTTCCTTCTTTCTATTTCCTTTGGGGCTAGTTTGTTGTTCTTTTTCTAATTCCTCCAGATTTGTAGTTAGGGCTTTGATTTTAGTTCTTTCTTCTTTTTTAAAATAGGCATTTGTGGCTATGAATTTTTCTCTCAGTACAGCTTTTGCTGCATCCCATAGGTTGTGATATGCAATGTGGTCATTTTCATTCATTTCAGGGTAGTTACTGAATTTCTTTTGCAATTTCTTCCTTGACCAACAGTTTGTCCAAGAGTGTGTTGTTCACCATCCATATCTTTGTGCCTAATCTGGTTCTCTGTCCCTTACTGATTTCCACCTTTATTTCATTGTGGTCAGAGCAATTATTTTGTATAATTTCAATCTTTCTGAATTCATTGAGAGTTGTTCTGTGACCTAGCAGGTAGTCTATGCTGGAGAAAGATCCATGTGCACTCGAGAAGAATGTATATCCCACTGTATTTGGGTGTAATGTTCTGTATATGTCTATTAGGTCCAGATCTTCTAGTGTTTTATTCAAAGTCTTTGTTTCTTTATTGATTCTCTGTTTAGATGTTCTGTCTAATGGTGATAATGGTGTATTAAATTCCCCCACTATAATTGTAGAGTCATCTATTTCTCTACTTAGTTTTTCCAGTTTTTGCCTCAGGTATTTTGAGGTGCCCTGGTTAGATGCATAAATGTTTATGATTGTTCTTTCTTCTTGATAGATTACCATTTTTTGTTATATAATGTCTGTCTTTGTCTCTTACAATAGTTTTGCATGTAAAGTCTATTTTGACCAATATTAGTATAGCTACTTCTGCCCTTTTATGGATATTGTTTACTTGTAGTATTGTTTTCCAGCCATTCACTTTCAGCCTCCTTTCATCTCTGGGTCTAAGGTGACTTTCTTGTAGACTGGATATAGATAGGTCATATTTCCTTATCCATTCTGCCAATCTGTGTCTCTTGACTAGTGAGTTTAATCCATTAGCATTCAATGTCATTGCTGTCAAGGAATTACTTACATTAGTCATATTTTCTTTTGGTTTATGTATGACATATGTTGTTTTTATTTCTTCATTTTAAGTTATTCTTACACTCTCCTCCAACTCTCTCTCTCCTGTTTTTTTCTTCCAACCTGCAGTACTCCCTTCAGTAGTTCTTGAAAGGCAGGTTTCTTATTGACATACTCTCTTAATTTTTGTTTATCTGTGAATATTTGAACTCTCCCTCATTTTTGAATGCCAGTTTTTCTGGATAGAGAATTCTTGGCTGGAAGGTTTCTTTTAGCACCTTACCTATACCACTGCCTTTTTGACTCCATGGTTTCAGATGAGAAATCAGCACTTAATCTTATTGAGCTTCCCTTGTATGTGATGGTTCTTTTTTCTCTTGCTGCTTTTTTTCTCCCTTTGGGATGCCTGTAATGTATAGGTTTGTGTGTTTCATGTTGTCATTCAAATCCCTGAGTCCCTGATGAAATTTTTCTATCTTTTTATCTATCCATTCTACTATGTTTGATTTCAGCCATCCTGCCTTACACATCATTGATTATTTCCTCTGCATATTCAAGTCTGTTGTTATGTGCTTCCATTGTATTTTTGATTTCTTGTATTGTGCCATTCATCACTATCATATCCATTATCTTTTTATGTGTGTTTATAATTTCTTCAGTGTGTTCTCCCAGTGTCGTCTTAGTATCCTTAATGTCTTCCTTCACTTCATTATGTTCATTCATGATATTTCTTTGGACATCTCTGATTAGTTTTTCCATGTTCTGCATCTCCTCATGTTTTTTAGTTGGTTCATTGGACTGGGCCTTGCCTTCCTGTTTCTTAGAATGTGTTGTAATATTTTGTTGGTGTCTAGGCATTGGTTTATCTTGATGTGTTTGTTCAGTTGATTAGCTTCTCTTTATAATTTAAGGTTCTATTTTGTTGCTGTTGTGTGTGTGATCAGTTTTCATTTTGACACTTCATTCCTCTTATTCTATTTCCTTGCTGTTTACTATGTTCTCATGGAAAGATAATTAGGGCCAGAGAAAAGGAAAGAAGTATGAAGACAGAAAGGATAATAGTAATAATAATAGTAAAAGATAGAAAAGGAATGGTATAAGACCTAGGAAAATGAGTGAATAAATCGAGTAATAAATGCAGAGTAATAAGAGTAAAAAGGTAGAGTAAAAACAGTGAATTAAGAAAACAAATAAAGAAAAATATATAGAATGAATTAAAATGCCAGAATGGTGAGGAGAGAGGGAAAGAGAAAAGAAAAGACAGAAAGAAAAAAAAGTTAAAAAAAAAGAAAACAGAGAAAAAAGGAGAGAGAAATAAGAACAAGAAAAATTGAAGACCAAACCAAAAAATGTGGAATGAAAGAGCAACAGAAAGCAGAAGATAGAAATATGGAGGAAGGAAAAGAAATATCATAGGTAGGCAAAATTGGTAAACAAAATAAAGGGAAACAAAGGAAGGGGAAGCACAACAAAGAAGAAACAAGAGAGCAGCAATTTAAAAAGTGGGGAGAAAGAGGGAAAAAGGGAAAGAAACACCAAAAGACAAATAAACAAACAAGCAAACAAACAAAAACCATGGAAAAACAGCCTTCCCTCTAAGACCCCTAAGGAGTTTCTCAGGCTGCCAGTGTTCATCAATCAATTACCCTGCAGCCTGCACTCTGCAGATTTTGAACCAGGTTTTAGTGAGTAAACTAAGTTAAATTGAAGAAAGGAAACTTTTTTAAGAGAAATAAGAGATCCATGAAAAGCTAGTACAAAAAAATGTCTATATGTTTCCAGTCCTAAAGTATCAGCTGGATATTTGAAAACCCAGTGATCACTTCTCTAAGAAGAGCTGAGACTCAAATTAAGGACCTTGTTTATTCAAGGTAGGAACTCCTCCCCTGAGCTATACTTTCTCCTTGGGTCAGTAAGCCTTTGAGAAAGCTATCCACCCACTTTCCTTTGGGCAGGTTGGAATCTTTGCAATTGTCCAGAGTGCTGCTGATTTCGTGCCTGTATGTCCCTGCCCCCTTTCTATTCTAATTGCTTTCTCTCCCAGGGCAGCTGGGTATTACAACCTTTTTTTAACCAATTCTACCACCCCCCCCATCCCTGGTCAGGTTGAGATCTCTTCCGAGATACAAATGGGACCCTGGTGACCGAACTCACTGCAAAGAAACCACTCTTAACCCTCTTCCAGACCCCTCCTCCTCCCAGGGGACTCTAAATAGGCCCCTGAAAGCTCATTGAGCCTTCCTACCACAACTCCCGTAGGGGAGTTGGAATTTTGATAGTTTTCAGTGCCAAAGTAGTTTGTTGCCTGTCTCTACCCTCTCCCTGCCCAAGTTCCTCTCTTCCAGGGTGGCTAGGTATGTCAGGCTGCCTAAAACACATTCCCCTCTTCCTTCTTCCCAGAGCCACACCGGTGCTAGCTGGTATGCTTTCTGGAGGTCAAAGGGGCCCAGGTAACCAAACCCACAGAAAGGATACCCCCTCTCCACCCTTCACCATAACCCTCTTGCTCCCAGAGAATGCTCTTTCCCACTCGGTGGCTGGTGGCAGTCAGAGTGTTTGCAGAGGATTTTTGCCTTGGCAGTGGGGCTTAGCCACACACCTTTTCCAGCCACAATGGCAAAAAAATCATGGTTTTCCCTCGGGCTCTTTATCTGTCCAGTTCCCTCCTCTCATCTGGGTAGGATTTTGCCCCTTCTCAGATGGGAGAGCCCACCTAAGCTGAAGCCATCTTGCCAGAACCTCTCTCTCAGTTTTCCATATTGCTTTTCTTTCACTCTTTTTTTTTCCATTCATTGGGTTTCTAAACCCCATGTTTCCTAGCATGAGCTTGTTATTTTGAACCTATGTCCAAAGCATTGCTTTTATCCCTATTAAATTTTTGTACCTGTTAAAGAGTATTTCATGATTTTACTGTTCAATGTATTTATCAGTTTCTCATAGCTGTAGCCATTTACACATTTTTTCTCATTCTGCTCCTATGTTTTCAGCCAAGACATTGATATAACATTGCCCACATAACACTGGCTTCAGAGGCAATAACTAACACATGGTCATATACTGTAATCACTAGCTCACAACTTGAAACTGCCAGTAAATCATATGTGTGTCTACCTTCTAAGATACAATTAAAAACAAATCTATCAGGTGTCTATTCTTGTTTACTTTGGTCAGAGTTCAGTTTCAAATATAATTTCCTTGGTAAATAATTATCTGAAGTTGCAATTTAAGTTCATATTTTACTGATATAATCTTTTATAAGACCACTCAATTTTAATTTGCCATAGCACATATAAAAATTATATGTGTGTCTGATAATTTAAAATATATTTCTTCATCTTTAAACTATAAATTCCATGAGAGTAGAGAAGATTACTATGTTGATCAACAATATTATCCCATATTTAAGCAGAAGACTTGAGGTACTTTAAGTATTCACTAAATGTTAAATTAATGAGTCGATTTCATGGGTTAGATAGCAAGACAGCTATGTTTTAATTGTTTAGCACATGTTGAGTGAGTGAGTTTATTTATAATGAATTTTAAGTGGTTACAGTTATTCAGTTAAAAAAGAATATCTTTGTGGGGTCGGTTGTAGCTCAAATGGTAGGACGCCGGTTTACCACATGGGAGGCCCCGGGTTCGGTTCCTGGGGCCCCTAGAACGGGCAGACCGCCTTGAGAAGGCAAGCAGCCATGGCAGGGCAAAGCCACCACAGGCAGGGCAAGCTGCCACGGGCAGGGCAAGCCCCCATGGGGAGGACTAGCCACCCGTGAGCAGAGGCCGCCTGTGAGCAGGACAAGCCACCCACGAGCAGGTGAGGCCGCCCATGAGCAGGCAAGCCTGCCGCGCGGTGAGCTGACTCAGTGAGTCGAAGCAATGGGGAGGAGACAAGCAGACACAGAAGAATGCAAAAATCAACACAGCAAGAACAAGCAGAAAGGGGGGGGTATATAATAAAAATAAAAATAAATAATAAATAATTTTTAGAAGAATAGTTTTAAATCTTGTTTTTTTTTTTTTTTAAAAGCTTTAACTTTACCTTTGGGGACATGGAACTGGAATGGGTAATTTCTGAGGGATCCACCTTCATTGCCTCTCTAAGTCTTTTCAGTGTGTAAAGACATAACTTCCATTGTCAGTCCAAGCACTTCCAATTAGCACCAACAGTTTCCTTGTAGGAGATGTTATCTGGGTGAATCACTGAGAATGAGTAATAAACTATTTCTGCCTCACTACAATAGCATTACACTGAAATGCTTTTCATTATAGCCTTTCCTAGATGGCATTGGTACCATTCCCAATGCCAAGTGAAAGGAAATCCAAGATGATCCTCAAGCTTTTTGCAACCCTCTGTTGGCTACTTTTTCTTTGAAAAATGGATTCAATTTTTGTCAAACATTATACTGTACATTTATCCTTTTGAGAGTTTGTGTCTGTGAATTTTTATATCATTATTTATGGCTCTGATCTTTCTCAGTTGTATTTCTTCTTCCTTTATTTCATCCACAAGAATGCAAGTTGGATACATTTATAAATATTATGAAAATAATTAAATCCATTTTCACAAATAAAATTCTCTATTTTACCAAGGAGTTCCTTCTTTATTAATATAAATTCCCTATTGTGATAATCTCTGTGTTCCAACAAGTCAACTAAATACAGCTTTTTTCCTCAGATGTGTCTGAACAATCTAATCTCCCTTGTTGTTTCTTTTTAAGCTTGGTCTGATGGAAAAAATATGTTTTATTCAAAAAAAGGGTTTTTATTTTCTATTTGGAATTTTCTTATTGATGAGTGTGTTTGTGTTTATTGGTGTATATAATCACTAAAATCAAATATACCTCCTAGACCAGGAGTTGGCGAATTTTTTCTTTAACAGTCAGAGAGTAAATATTTTAGACTTCTGGGGTATAAGACATCTGTTGCAATTACTAACTTCTGACCTTTTAGTGTGAAAAAAGCCATAAAAATAAGCATGGCTGTGTTCCAATAACACTTTGTATCCAAAATCAGTCTGCCAGGCAGTGGACTATAGTTTGTCAATCCATGTTTTAGGTTACTGAGAAAATTAATTTGTTTCTGTTTTTGCTCCTTTTTATGTTTCCTATGGTTTGACCACAAATATATTCATGTAGTTTCCTGAAATGACATTTCAACATTAAAAATCATTAGCCTAATATTTATTTTTAAAAACAGATGTGTTTGCATTTATATTTGTCTTAAATGCATTTATCAGTATTTACTATATATATATACACATATATTGCTTCTTTGATTATTATGTTAAATAATTATGGAGTATGTAAAATATTTTTTCGTCTCCTAGTATTGTATTTATCTTTAGTTTCAGGATTTAGAGACACTGTAAGGAAGTAAAGACTTGACATATTTTATTTTTTGAGTAATTTTTAGAAACGTACATTTGATTTCACAGAAATTTTATCTTCATATCTCCAAATCTTATAAGTTCATTTGTGTGAAGACCAAATTTTTTCTTTGCATTATGTGCCTTCCTGAAATATGATGTGCAATGGAACCACCACCAATAATTTATATGCTGTGTGCTTCACTACAGTTTTCTCAAAGACAGAGAGTCAAAAAAGAAAGGGAGGAAGAAAGGAAAAAAAATAAGAAAAACTGTTATTATCATGCAGGATTATAATGATATCCTTGTTGCAGTTTCCAAACCATCAAATTTTCAACAGAGAAAAAAATTTCTTTGACAGTCAATTTATTAAAGACAACTGACTGAAAAAAATTGATAGAGGAAAACATTTCACTATAAGGTTGAAGAAGAATTCAATGTGTGTTGTTCTCTAAGTGTATATATACACATTTCCACAGTGATTTTTATATATATTGCTATATATTTATATAGCGTACAGTTAGATAATAACACTTTTATAACCTAGAAACAGAAATCACAGGATTTCACAAAGACCCATGTATCTCTAATTGTCTAATAAAAAGTAAGTGCTTGAATTCTGAAAAGCATATTTGTAACCACCTCTATTGGTTTAAAATAATTTAGTAAAAAGATAAATTCAGTTTATCTTCTAATTTGGTGTTACTCTCACAACCTTATAACAGATGTAGGTTAGTAAATTTATCCCCTCTTACTAATGAGCATACTGAAGTCAGAATGATTACTCATCTTGCTCATGTTCACTCAGTATGTATATTGAAAAGTGTTTTCTTTGTTACTCTCTTCTTTTTAAAATTTTTTAGTTAACTCCTGGCATTCAAGGAAAGCTCTGTCATAACACTAGCTGGATACAAGTTTAAGGAACAGACTCCTCAGTCTGAAGTCCAGTGATAACACATTAAAATATTTAAATGCTAAATATTAAAATATCAAAACATACAAAGAAATAAGAAATGATGCCCCAGGAAAAAGAGATTAAAGCTATGGAAACCATAACTAAAGTTATCAGACCTGGGATATTCCAGGCACAGGCTATAAAAAATTGGTCTTTAATACACTCAAAGTGCTAAAGGAAAAGGTGGACAAAGAACTAAAGGAAATCAATAAAATGACAGATGAGCACAAAGAAAATATCAATAGAGAGATATAAATTATAAAAAGGAACTAAAATGGAATTGAATATCACATTAGCAGAAGTTTAAAATTCCCTAGTGGGTTTTAACAGCAGATTGGACCTGGCAGAAGAAAGAATCAGAGAACTTGAAGATTAGACATTTGAAATCATACAGTCTGAGGAACAGAAAGAAGAAAGGATGAAGAAAACTGAACAGAGGCTAAGAGACATCAAACCTACCAACATATTCATATATATTGATGCCTAGCAGAAGAAGAAAGGACAGAGAGAATATTAAAAAAAATAATGCCTGAAAACTTCATAAATTTAATAAAAGACATAAAATATATATACGCAAGATGCTAAATGAACTCCAAATGAGATAAACCCAAACAAACTCATCCACACAATATTATATTCAAACTGTTGAATGCCAAAGCTAAAGAAAGCATTATAAAAACTGCACAAGAGAAACAATGTGTTATATATCAGGGATCCTAGATAAGTGCTGAGTTCTGATTGGAAACCATGGATGCAAGAAGACAGTGGGATGACATTTAAACTGCTGAAAGCAAAAAATTGCCAACCAAGAATTCTATAGTCAGTAAAACTGTCTTTCAAAAATGAGAAAGAGTTTAAGACATTCCCAGATAAACAAAAG
>PVKH010037493.1:0-11453 GCA_004027955.1 Chaetophractus vellerosus | reverse complement strand
GCCTCTTTCTGACTTGGACAAGCTCAAACTTTAGCTGTTCTTAGGATTATACTTTAGCCTGCAGATTTTACTAATCAATAGCTGAAGTTGGTGCCCAATCTTTCTTCCTCCCCTGTTTTTGGGAAGTGGAGCTTCCAATTCCAGCCATGGAATAGCTCCCAAGGTGGCTTGTGCCAGTAGTGGAGGATGGGCATAGAATGCTCTACCTACGAATCTTCTCTGCAGATGGGCAGTCTCCTCCCATTCTTTTAAGGATGTTGCAGGATGTTCTTCTGGTCTCCTGGAGCCCCCAAACAGGTGCTTTAGAGAGCTCTGGGTGATTACTAACTGCCCTGTAGCACGAGCTGAGTCTTGAAGCTCCTTACTCTGCCACTACCTTGTTGGTTGTCCCCTCTCCTACTTATTTTTAATTTTCTTGCATGCACCTCCTTTGTCTGCCAGCAGATGGTGCTCTTTGACAGCTCTCAGTTCAATGCCTGGTCAGAGTGTATTTGCTGCAACATAGACCGGATCAATGTGATAGCACTTCCTGCCTGGAGGCTAGGAGACTTGTAATTCAAACTTTCCCTGAGACAGTTCTCCCACCTTCTCTAGCAGCCCCCTCCCTTTTCTGGGCTAAGAAATACTTCCACTCCCCTCTGAGTCCTCAGCAATCAGTTCTGGTTAGTAGAGAAGGAGATTGGGAGGGTCATATATCTTTAGCTCCTTGCCAGCTCCCAAGGCAAACAATGGCACAGCCCCACCTGGCAGTAAGGGTTCCTGGGACACAGCAGACCAAATTTGTGAGTCAAAAGCTGAGCCAGCCTTAGGCTGTGTCTCTCCCTCTCCCATTTCCTGGGGAAGTGCTGCCCTCACCAACACACTCTTAAGCAATCAGTAGGTCAAGGAGGAAATTACAAGAGAAATCAGTCAATATCTTGAGGCTAATGAGCATATCAAAACTTATGGGGTGCAGCAAAGGTAGTGCTGAGAGGAAAATTTATAGCTCTCGATGCTTACATTAAAAAAGAAGAAAGAGTTAAAATCAAAATCTAACTGCACTTCTAGAGGAACTAAAAAGAGAACAGCAAACTAATTCCAAAACAAGCAGAAGGAAAGAATTAACAAAGATAAGAGCAGAATTAAATGAAATTGACAATTAAAAAACACTAGAAAGAATGAACCAAAAGCTGGTTCTTTGAGAAGATTAATAAAATGATGAACACTTACCTATATTATAAAGATAAAAAAGAGAGAAGATACAAATAAATACAATCAGAAATGAGAGAAGTGATGTCACCACTGACCCCACAGAAATAAAAAGGATCAGAAAAGTATACTATCAAAAACTGTATGTCAGCAAGTTGTACAACTTAGAAGAAATGGATGAATTTCTAGAAACACATGAACAACCTACACTGATGAAAGAATTCGAAGCCCTCAACAGACCAATCACAAATAATGAGACTGAATCAGCCAACAAAAGCCTCCCAACAAAGATAAACTCAGGACCAGATAATGTCACAGGTAAAATCTACCAATTATTCCAAGAAGAATTAAAAATAATCCCACTCAAACTTTTCCAAAAAATTGAAGCGAGAAAATTACCTCACTCATTCTATGAAGCAAACATCACCCTAATAACAAAGCCACATAAAGATACTACAAGAAAAGAAAATTACAGACCAATCTCTCTCATAAACTTAGATGCAAAAATCTTCAACAAAATACTTACAAATCAAATCCAACAACATATTAAACAGGTTATACATCATGACCAAGTGGGTTTTATCCCAGGTATGCAAAAATGGTTCAACATAAGAAAATCAATTAATGTAATATACCACATTAACATATCAAAGGAGAAAAATTACATAATCATCTCTATCAATGCCTAAAAGGCATTAGACAAAATTCAGCATCCTTCCTTGATATAAACACTTCAAAAGATAGGAAAAAAGGAAACTTTCTCAAATTTATAAAGTGTATATATGAAAAACCCACAGCTCACATCATACTCAATGGTGAAAGGCTAAAAGCTTTTCCTCTAAGATTCAAAACAAGACAAGGATGTCCACTGTCACCACTCTTATCCAACATTGTGTTAGAAGTTCTTGCTAGGGCACTTAGGTTAGAAAAAGAAATAAAAGACATCCAAATTGGAAGGAAAGAAGCAAAACTTTCACTATTTGCAGGTGACATGATCCTATATATTCAAAGTCCTGAAAAATCTACAACAAAGCTACTGCAGCTAATAAATGACTTTAGAAAAATTGTGGGATATACAATCAACATACAAAAATCAGTAGTTTCTATACACTAGGAATGAGCAATCTGAGGAAGAAATCAAGAAAAAATTCCATTTACAATAACAACTACAAGAATCAAATATCTTGGAATAAATTTAACTAAGGATGTAAATGGCATGTAGTACATGGAAAACTATACAACATTGCTACAAGAAATCAAAGAAGACCTAAATAAATGGAAGGACATTCTGTGTTCATGGATTGGAAGAGTAATTTCATGAAGATGTCAATTTTACCTAAATTTATTCACAGATTCAATGGAATCCCAATAAAAATTTCAACAGCCTTTTTTTTTCACAATTGGAAAAGCCAATTATCAAATTTATTTAGAAGGATAAAATGCCCCAAACAGTCAAAAACACCTTGAAAAAGAAGAATGAAGTTGGAGGACTCTCACTACTTGACTTTAAAGCATATTACAAAGCTACAGTGGTCAAAACTGCATGGTATTGGCACAAGGATAGACATATTAACCAATGGAATCGAAATGAGAGTTCAAAAAGAAACCTGCAAGTCTATTGCCAACTGATGTTTGACAAGGCCACCAAATACACTCAAATGAGACAGAATACTTTCTTCAATAAGTTTTACTATGAAAACTGGATATCTATCTCTAAAAGAATGAAAGAGGATACCTATCTCATGCCCGCCCTATACAAAATTTAATGCAAGATGGATCAAAGACATAAATATAAGAGCTAGGACAATACAAATCCTTGAATATAATGTAGAGAAGCATCTACAAGATCTTGTGGTAGGCAAAGATTTTATAATCTCTATGCCCAAAGCACAAGCTGTGAAAGAAAAAAATAGATAAATGGAACCTCCTCAAAATTAATAACTTTTGTGCTTCAAAGGAGTTTGTCAAGAAAGTGAAAAGGCAGCCTACTCAATGGGAGAAAATACTTGGAAACCACCTATCTAATAATATCCAGCATATACATATATATATAAACCCTGCAACTCAACAATACAAAGACAAACAACCCAATTAAAAAATGGGCTAAAGACTTGAACAGACATTTTTCCAAATAGGAAATACAAATGGCAAAAGGCACATGAAAAGATACTCAACATCACTAGCTATTAGGGAAATGCAAATCAAAACCACAATGAGATATAATTCTACACCTACTAGACTGGGTGCTATTATAAAAACAGAAAACTATAAGTGTTGGGGGGTGTGTAGAGAAACAGAAACACACATTCACTGCTGGTGAGAATGCAGAATGGTGCAGCCACTGTGCAAGACAGTTTGGTGGTTCCTCAGGAAGCTAAGTATGAGGATTGCCAGGTAATCTGGCAATCTTTATCACCCAGAAGAACTGAAAGCAGGGCAGGGACATGAGCAAATTTGTGAACAACAATGTTCATAGCAGCATTATACACAATTGCCAAAAGATGGAAGCAACCCCAGTGTCCATCAACAGATGAATGGATAAACAAAATATGGTACATATATACACAATGGAATATTATGCAGCTGTAATAAGGAGTGAAGTACTGATGCATGCGACAACATGGATGAACCTCAAGGACCTTATGTTGAGTGAAATAAGCCAGACACAAAAGGATATAATGTCACTGATATGAACTAAGTATAGTCATCAGACTCATGGAGGTAGAGTCTGGAAGATAGTTTAGCAGGAGATAGAATGAGAGTAGAGAATGGTGAGCTGATGCTTAATATGTACAGAATTTATACTTTGGTTGATTGTAATAGTTTGGAAATGGACAGAGGTGATGGTGGCACAGTGATGTGAGTGAAATTAAGAGAACTGAAGTATGTGAGTGAATGTGGTTGAAAGGGGAAGTTTTGGGTCATATATATTGCTAGAAGGAAAGCAAGAGGATACAATGGAGAATTGTATAATACAGTTAATTCTGTGGTGGCCAAGGATTGTGGTTAGTAATACAAATATAAGAATGTTCTTTTAAGATCTATAACAAAGGAATGTTGCTAGTTCAGGGTGTTGATAGTGTGGTGATATATGCAGAAAAATGCACCGAAAGCATAGTTCTATGGGATATAAATGTGTCATTGTTGCCATAGGTATATTTTCTGGATAGATAGAGGCCCACAAAGTAACTAACAAAATTGTAAACTTTCTTCTTGAGGAAGATCTGCTACTTTTTCAAATAATATGGCAAAAATCTCTGGAATATGTAAGCCTTGACTAATAAAGAAAACAGCCAATAAGCCAAGCCCTCAATCTTAATGCTTTCACTTTTGAACCTTATTCTGTAATAATGAAAACAAGCCTAATTATAATTAATGCCTGTGCAGTTTGATATTGTTTATGAATTCCAAAAATAGATATTGGATTATGTTTGTAAACTGATCTGTTCCTCTGGGCATACTAGATTATATTGGATTCAGAAGTTTCACTTTTACTTGATTAAATAATGATTGGGCCAAGTCATTAGGATGCTGAGTCCTCATGCCCTTGGTGGGCAGAGACTCACAGAGAAACTGCACCGCAGAGAAAGGAGAGAGAGTTTTGATCCTGGAGCCCGGGAAGTAAACACACAGAGAAGCAGATACATGAGAAAGGAGAGAAAGCTCCATTGGACATGGCAGAGGACCCAGGAAGAGAGATGAGCCATTTGTCTTGGAGTCTACAGTGGGCTTTGTGGAGAGAGCAGAGCAGCTAAGCCTGGAGAGAAACAAGCCCCAGGGAAGAGAGGAGCCCAGAAAGACTGAACCCTTGCAGACGCTGGCAGCCATCATGCTCCAACACGTGGCAACAGACTTTGGTGAGGGAAGTAACTTATGCTTTATGGCCTTGTAACTAAGCTTCTACCCCAAATAAATACCTTTTATAAAATCCAACAGATTTCTGGTATTTTGCATCAGCACCCCTTTGGCTGATTAATACAATGCCTAAGAGTTGCCTCCTGAAAATCTCCTTGTTACTCCAATGTGGCCTCTAAGCCAAACTCTGCAAAAGCAAACAAACAAACAAACAAAAAACCACACAAAAAACCCCCACTATTTCTCCCCTGACATGGGACATGACTCCCAGGGATGAGCCTCCCTGGCACCTAGGGATTATTAGTAAGTGTTAATCAGTGATGCATTTGGAAGAAGACCTTGACCAAAAGGGGCAAATATTAAATGAAATAGAGTTTTTATGGCTAAGATATTTCAAAGTTATTCAGGAGCTCATTCTGGAGGTTATGTTTATGCAGGTCTTGGGTAGATTTCACAAACTGCCACAATAAACAAAGCTTCAAACAAAAGTGTTCTCAAGGACTCTAGGAATGTCTGAACATCATAGGCAAGCCACACGGTCTCGTGAAATCAACACCTATTTGGGAATATATGAAAATCTATTTCCACAATATAACATAGTTATTCTTACTTAAAATTTCCCTAATCATGACGTTTATACCTTTTATTTGAATCTATAATTTTCAGTGTACTTGTTAAAGATGTTTCCCAGAGACTTAAATATTCATCTTGTTCATGTGCTGGTTGAGCCCTGAATCCAGCAGAGTTATGGCCAACTCCTATTTTCCAGTTCTTTAGGCTTGCCCTGGACAACTAACAAAATTATGATGATGGACCAGTCCCATCCCCAAAACAAGATGTATTTTCAACTGCAAGCAAAACAATTCCTTTTCTCTGCCTCATAATATCTATGTCCCTTCTCAGCCTGAAGCAGTCAGAGTAGACATCGTTGCAAGATTGAGGAATGACAAAAAAAGGGGGGGAAGTATAACTACAGACCAAAGTAGAATTAATGTTAGTGTTCCTATTATCTTGTGTTAATGGAGTAACTTGTAACATTGATGTAAAGAAAAAATAAGATTTGGAAATCAAGGAGTGAAGCATCCATCTGAAAAAGTTAGAAATAGCACAGCAAATTGACTCCCTCCAAATATAAAGAAAAGGTATAATAAAGATGAGAATGGGGAAGCAGATGTGACTCAACTGGTTGAGCTTCCGTTTAGCATATGGGAGGCCCTGGGTTCAATTCTTGGGGCCTCCTGGTGAAGGCAAGCTGGCCCAGCCTGCGTGGCACGGTGAGCCAGCACAGCAAGATGATGCAACAAAGGGAGACAAACAAACACAGAAAAACATGCCGCACATGGACACAGCGAGCACAAACAGGAAGGGGGGGATAAGTAAATAAAAATAAAATAAATCTTTAAAAAAAAGATGAGGACAGATAACATTAAATAGGAAGGAAACATAATACAAGTGGACTTAAAAGATTATTTTTGAAATGAGAATGGGGCCGGCTCGATAGCCCAGTGGATAGGGCGCCGGTATACCACATGGGAGGCCCCGGGTTCGGTTCCCGGGGACCTCTCCTAGCGGGCAGACCGCCTTGAGAAGGGCAAGCCGCCATGGGCGGGCCAGAGCCACCGTGGGCAAGGCAAAAAGCTGCCATGGACAGGGCAAAGCCGCCACGGGCAGGGCAGGTCGCCCATGAACGGAGCGCAGCCAGCCATCCACGAACTGAAAGCCGGCCGTGAATGGAAGCAGAAACCGCCCACAAGCGGGGAAAGCCGTGCCTGCGCAGTGACCAGTCTCGGCGCATCGCCGCAGCGGGGGGGAAGGGGAGATATGTAATAAAATAAATAAATCTTTAAAAAAAAAAGAAATGAGAACCATGAAATCAAGAAAGCCAAAAATATATATAAATAAAAATAGAAAGACAGAACGGGGTTCAAATCCTGGCTCCACGCAAGGTAACTTGAGGCAATTTTCTCAGGTTCTTTAAGCCTTGGTTATAAATGTGCAAGCATTCATAATTTCTCAAAATTCTGTGGGATGGCTGGAAAGTCCTTTTGGCCTGGATTGTTCTGGCTGGGGCTTGGTGGGCTAAGGTAGTATTATGGGTAGCACTGTGTTGGACAAAAAGATATGTTAAAATTATCACACAGTACCTCAAAACACAACCTTATTTGGAAATGGGGTCATTACAGATGGAATTAGTTAAGTTATGATCAGGTCATACTGGAGTAGGGTGGGCCCTTAATCCAATATGTCTGGTGTCCTTGTAAGGGCAGAAGGCCATGTGAAGACAGAGGCAGAGTCTGGAGTGATGCAGCTACAAGCCAGGGAATGCCAAGGCCTGCCAGCCACCACCAGACGCTGTAAGAGGCAAAGAAGAATTCTTCCCTAGAGCCACTGCAGAGAGTACGGCCCTGTCCACACCTTGATTCCCGACTTCTGGCCTCTAGAACTCTGAGATAATGGATTTGGATTTCTGTTGTTTTAAGATTTCCAGTTTGTTGTCATCTGTTGTGACAGCCCTAGGAAACTAAGACAGGTGGCCTCCCTCGGATGCCGGGCAGTGGGCTTGATGTCTGCTGGGGCAGCGGAGGTGGCTCAGCTTGTGTCCGCGTCTCTCACGCTGGCTAGCCCAGGCTTGTTCCCGTGGCAGCTGGTGCTCACAGGCTTCTGAGGAGCTGTGAGACAGCGAGCCACAGTGTACATGTCATGCCTCTGTTTGCTAATATGCCACTGGCGATCTAGTCCCAAGGCCAGCCCAGAGTCTGGGGGGAGGAGGCCACCAGAGGACACTGTTCCGCTTACTATGATTATATGTAACCCCAAAATGAAAAGACCCCTTGGCACTCCCCAAGCAACTTGGGCCTACCCATCTTTTCCTTATTAACTGTGTAATTACCTATTGAAAGTGGTAATAAACATTACAGAATACCTTGAGCCGGAGGAGTTAGGTCGGTGATGATGATTTCACAGGCTGCCAGGCCACGATTTTGTTGTAGTGACTCACTGCAGAGGCAATCACTAATTCTCTTATTCATTACAGAGATTCTGGATGTCTACTGTGTTCCGGGCATTGCACTAGATGCAGTGAAGTTGCTTTTAAAATGAGTGAAAATGGGCTCTTCTTCCTGGGAGCCTTATCACCCAGACCATGGGGAGGACACAGGCAGGTGAATGGAGCCCAGAGGCCAACACGAACTTCAGATGGTCTCTGTGTGTGTTTTCTGTCTTTGCCTGTGTCAACTTGCACACAGAAATCACCCTGCTTTGGGGTTCCTGTGCTTAGGCAAGCATATTTGTGAGCCATGAGTTTTTAATTGCAACTTCACAGGGAAAACAGAGAGAGGGGTGCCTGGTACCCCTCTCAGCCATCACCTTAAACAACCCAACCTGATGATTCTGTTCTTCCAAGATCTTCCTGCAAATCTCACCTTCAGGAATGGTTTTTTCCCTCCTCTACCCTTCCTTGGAGCAGTCCCAGCTCTGTTTCTCCCTGTCCCAGATCCCCTCCTCAGAAGTGCATTCCTTTCCCCCTCCTTTAGGCAGAGCAATGCAGCTCTCCCCTGGCTCCCCCACTCCAAAATATTTCTTCATCTCCTATTTGCAGCTCAGGACCCTCACCTCACCCAAAACAGCTCATCAAATTAATTAGTCCAGTGTTTCCTCCAAGGGGAACTTTGTAAGTAAAAATTCTCTCCATCATTTTATATATCCAGCTACTTCTAATATCAGGCATATTGAATGTGGTGCAAGAGCAACAGGGAGGAGTGATACATTCTAAAAGATGCCTGATGGAAGGCTTCCTGGAGGAGGTGGCATGGAACTTTTTGAGAGCTTTGATGGAACTCTTTTGAGAGGGCTGGTTATGAATTTCAAAAATGAATGATTCAAAAACTTGTTCATCCTTCTGATCATTCAGCTGGATTCTCGAGGCCCTTTTCCATCTCTGTCTGCCCCACTCCATGCCCATATGATATTAACTCTTAATCAAAAATGAGAATTGGAGTAAAGAAGTTAACATGGGTCCTTTTCCTGGTTAGCTCTCAGGAGGGGAACACCAGCCATGTCCTCATCATTCATAACACAGAACAATGAAGAAGAAATATTGACCCTGTCATTTCGATGTTTTCTCAAGTTCTGTCTGTGTATTGTTTGTTACCTTGGTTTGCTTTGGCTGGGACTTCTTGTTGTTGCTTTTCACATGCTTTGGATCTAGACAAATCTTGGCACTCAGATGTCCCATCAGCCTCACAAATAAGGCGCCTGGAACTGGTCATCAGAACAAGGCAAGGAGTGTATAGTCCAAGTGCAAAGAAATTCCCCAGTAATTACTGCATTGTGTTGTTCTTTGTATCAAAAGCAATTTAATTGAGAGAGCTTATTAATCTTTTATCATACTACCAGGAACAGAGGCAATTTTTTCTCATGATTTCCAGGCTAAAGTAGACTGTCATCTGGACTTCCATAAGACATTTATCAGAAACCAAATTTCACCCAAAAGACATCTTCTTTTTGAGAAGATCATATCCAGAAGTAAAAAAATGAATTATAGTACACTTGGAAGATGCAAAAATTTAAGTGCACATGGCATTTTGTGATGTGTGTGAGTGTGTGTGTATGTTAGGACTCTTTCTGTTGCAAATACAGCAACCCACCTAAGCCTGGCTTGAGCAAAATGGGCTTTTATTTGTCTGTGTAATGGAAAAGTCCCAGGGAGATCACAATTCATTCACGGCTGGACCCAGGTACTCAGAGGATGCTTGTGAGTCCCGATTCTCTCTACCCCTCAGTTCTATGTCTCTTCTTATCAGACAAGCTCTCCCTACCTGCTATCCATGGGACCACCAGCAGCTTCAGGCTTAACTTCTGCCAGCTCAACAACCCTGGAGGAATAGATGAGCTTCTTTCCCGATGGCCTGTGCAAAAGTCCCAGGCTTGAGTCCACTCAGTAGCCTAAATTGGATTTCATGCCCACCCCTGGAGACTCTGCATCAAAGGGTGGATGGTAGGGCGGGGTAGGTGGAGTGTGAGGTAAACTACATAGACTAAAATGTGTGGGAAGGGTTGACTCCCCTAAACAAAACTCGGTGATGCTACCGGAAAGGAAAATGGTTTGGCAAACACAAGAGCTGTCCACTACAGTGGGATGCCTTCTTAACGGAATAAATAAAACAGGGAAAAGAGCAGTGACTAAGTCTATACTAAGGGAATTTGGGCTGGCAGGCCTGGTTTTCGATCCATTTGTGCTGATTAATGACAGAAACAATTCTATCCCGTGACTCCAAACATTTCTTTTTAAAATGTCATCCAAGTGCCCGGTAGTTATTGACATTTGCAGATGTCTCTGTCAACCAGGGTGCTGGTTGCCCACAGCCTGGTGAGCAGACAGCTGTCTGTCAAGACTGAAGGAAGGTGTTTCAAAAGCCAAGGCAGAGGAGTCGGAAGCTTGGCTTCTATGGTTCACCGTGATGGAATGAGTAAAGGGGGTGAAACCTTGGCAATTTGTTTTTAATATGTTTGCTTGCTCTGAATGCCACAAAAGCTGCGTATATTGGCGTCTGACTAATGAAAACATAGGGGAAGCCAGGCTGGAAAGCTGGCCCTATTTCCATGCACAATTAGGTTTGTTTGTTTAGGTCTCTTTTTATTTGTTTTCAGATGACTCAGATAGGAATACTGCAGGCCTTTCAAAGCGAAGTGTTCTTCTGTGTATTTTAGGTCTAGGGCTTTGCCAAGGGTAGAAAGACTTGGCTGCCTGAGGCTATTTTCCTATCCAGGGGTTTTCAAACTTTCAAGTGGAGCTGGAGGAATGCCTTTCCAAGCCAGGGTATTTTTCTTAGCAGACCCCAGCCTGGGGTTGCAGGGGGGACAGGGATTGCAAACACATAAACCCAGAAGTCTCCAAACAGCACACAACAGCCCCCATTGTGCTGATCTCCAACACAGTCTCTGGCTGATGGCTTTACCATGTAAGTACTTCAGTCCTCACTGGAAACCTGCTCAGGAGTTTGCCTCTCCCTCTCTAGACAACCAAGACCAGAGATGGAGTCTCCCCCATTCTGCTTTCAAGGGAAGCCCCTTTTGGTGTGGCTTTGGAAGCCTCCTGCAGAGATGTAGAGATATTTACAAGCCAAGGACCTGCCAAGCACCTGACTGAGCTCCTCCACCTCAGGGGAGCAACTCCCGATGGTATGAGTTGCTCCTGGCCAGGTGACCTACAGTCCAGGACATTGGGAGGGGTTGGACAGTAGCCTTTCTCCTTCTAGACAAGCAGGATGTAAACCAGGCACTGAGGTAGGCTTCTCTAATCTCGCTTGCCTAGAGATTTCTTTCCAGTAGCCTCTGTGTGATGAGTCAGAGGAGTGAGACAGCCCAAAGGGGTCCTGGTTATTTTCAAATATGAAGGATTTGTGTAGGTA
>PVKH010037492.1:0-11453 GCA_004027955.1 Chaetophractus vellerosus | reverse complement strand
TGAGTGCAGACTTCCCACATAGGAGGTCCCAGGTTCATTGCCCAGCCCCCGGTACCTCAGGAAAAAAATCAATAATGGCTACTGCTAAAGACTTGACACTCATTGTTATCAAGCAAAGAAATGAGCACTTACATTTATTGCTGGTTGGAAAATGAATTGTTGCTTTTTGAAAAGTAACCTATCAATGAAAATGAAACTAGATATACCTGATTTTAGTTTTACAATGCTCATCATTACTTATATACTATTCCATAATTTAACCATTCTCTGAGTTTTTGAACATTTAGAGTGTTTTCAAATTTTGCTGTAGCAAAAAATGCTTCAAGAGGAGCCAATGTGTTTCAGTGGTTGAGCGCCGGCTTCCCACATACGAGGTCCAGGGTTCAATCCCTGGCCCCGGTACCTCAAAAAAAAAAAAAAAAGCTTCATTGTGTATCTTTTGCATAAATATATGCAGCAGATGTGTGAATCTGTTATTATTAGATTAAATTACTAGATGCAGATTACTGAATCAAAGAGATAGTCTTATAGTTGAATGGATAATATTTGAAGATATTAAAAATATTGTTTACGAAATTTTAATAACAGAGGAAACGTTTATGTCATAATTCTAATTGGGAAAAGGTAGGCTGGAAATAATACAGTTTTATCATATGTATATTATAAAACTAATGAAAATTTGTATAGAAAAAAGATCTGGAAGGAAATACACCAGTGCATTAACAATATGGTTGTTTTTTTAAAAAACAGCTTTTTACTTTTCAGTATTTTCTAAACTTTCTATTTATCAAGGGAGAAAATAAATTATTTTAAAAACTGAACAAAATATATTTACCCCTTCGCCTAGCATTTCTGATTTTAGGAATCTAGCTTATAGACAAAAATCAGTTCATATTAGACATATGTACAAAGCTATTTATACAGCATAATAGTAGAAATCTAGAAATAAGATAAATGTCCTTCAATGATTAATTTTAAGACAGAACCACATTGAGCTATCAAAAAGAATGAGTCAGAGCTATATGCATTGACCTTTCAGCTTTTGCTTATCTGGGAATGTAACTTTTCCTTTCTTTTTGAAAGGCAGTCTTGCTGTATAACTAGCAGTTATTTCTTTGTGCATATTGAAGGTCATTCTTGCTTGGCAGTTTTCTTTCAGCACTTTAAATATTTCGTCCCATTGCCTGCTTGTCTCCATAGTTTCTGATGAGAAATTGACCCTTAATATTAATGAAGTACCCTTGTATGTAACACTTTGCTTTTGTCTTGTAGTTTTCAGAACTCGCTCATTTCCTTGGCCTCCCATGTGGTAAACTGGCACCCTACCGATTGGGCTATAGCCGGCCCCTCTCTGTCTTTTTAATAGTGTCCATTCTGATAGGTGTAAAATGATATCTCATTGTAGTTTTGATTTGCATTTCCCTAATCACTAGTGATGGTGAACATTTTTTTCCTGTTGTTTTTTTTTTTGCCATTTGTATTTCTTCTTTTTTATTTTGAGAAGATCCCATTTATCTATTTTTTTCTTTTGTTGTTTATGCTTCGGGTATAAGGTTTAAGAAACTACCTTTTACCATTTTTAAAGCTGTGTTTTCTTGATTTGGCTCTCAGCCAGTTACTGCATCCCTTTGACTGTTTCCCAGAGTTTTGAGGAAGAAGGCTCTTCCAGTTTTTCGCTAGTTGTTCAAAGATTCTGTGGTGGAACAGCACCTTGGGTGTCTTGTGCCATCGTCTTGCTTGACTGTTGTTTGCCTGGTTCTGACTTTTTTGTTGTTGTTGTTACATATCCCCCTCCCCCTTTCTGCTTGCTCTTGCTGTGTGTTCATTTTTTCTATGTTCTTCTATGTCTGTTTCTTGTCTCCCCCCGTTTTTGCGGCGACGCGCCAAGTCGGCCCTCCACGTAGGTAGCTCACCCAGCTCGTAGGTGGCTCCATTCCGTTTCACGGGCAGCTCAGCTCCGTGTTTTGTGGGCAGCACAGCTCTGTGTTTCGCGGGTGGCTCAGCTCCGTGTTTCGCAGGCGGTACAGCTCTGTGTTTTGCGGGCTGCTCAGCTCCGTGTTTCTCAGGTGACTTGCCCTGCCCGTGGTGGCTCCACCCTGCCTGTGGCGGCTTTTTGCCTTGCCCACGGCGGCTTTGCCCCACCCACAGCGGCTTGCCTTTCTCAAGGCTATCTGCCCGCTAGGAAAGGTCCCCAGGAACCAAACCCGGGGCCTCCCATGTGGTGTACCAGCGTCCTATCCACTGGGCCTTACAGCCGGCCCCCTGACATTTTTTAAAATTACAATTCTAGCACCCAAATTCTCACCAGAGCTCTAAAACTCTCCAAGATAGTCACACATTTTAAATAATTTATAATTCCTTTTTTTTCCTTTGATATTTTCCTTTGTTCTCCAGCTCCCATATCTACTGGTTGTTCCTAAGGCCTGCTGCATTGCTACTGTGTTTTTCATTTTCATTCAGTGAAAAATGTCTTTTTCTCTCCTTACACTTCATTAGTAGTTTGAATTGGTACATATTTTTACATTGAAAATCATCTTCCCTGATAATTTTTAAATCAATATTCCACTAACTATAGTTTCTAGTATTGTTTTTGTTTTATTTTCTGGGAGATTTCCTTAACTTTCTCTTCCAACCCTTTTATTTACTTCAAAAAAATGTGTGCTTACCTATTTATTTCCAAGATCTCTTTATTGTTTTCTGGGTTTTTCATTTTTATAGCATCCATTTCTTTTTTCATGTGTGCAAAATCTTCTATGAGCCTGAGAATTTTAATTATAATAGTCTTATTTTTAAAGTTGTTTCCTGTTTTCCCCAAGCTATTTTTTTTTCTATTTGTTTTAGTCTCTGTCTTTAATGTTAGAGGAATTCTTTCATTTTTGGTGATTTGTCCATTTGTATTTAATAATGAAGCACTGACAAGCCGATTGGTTGCTCTGTATATGTAGATATGGCTTGTCTGTAGGATGGCTGGTCATGATATTTAGTTTTTTTTCCCCTTGATTAAGTCAGTATTCCCAGAAAAGCGTGCTCCAATCTTCTCCCACACTTAGAAGTATAGGCAGTCAGGAGCCAGTATAGCTCAGTGGTTGAGCGCCAGCTTCCCACATGCGAGGTCCCGGGTTCAATCCCTGCCTCCGGTACCTCAAAACTACAACAACAAAAACATTAATATAGGCAGTGGTTATATTCTGACTACCCATGCATTGAGAGCTAGCCAGGGGAAGGAGATTTGGTAAGCAGAATTGTATTCAACCCCACCTCCACTCTCCACCCCCCATTTTTGGTATGGTGCCTCATCTCCATCTCCAGCTATGTCTCATGTCCCTAAGCCTAAAATCCTGGTTCAACCTTTCCAGGAAACAAAACCAAAACAAACTAATAAAAAATCTCGGTCTGGGGAAGGGGATCAAATGATCAAACTGCTCATTTGTTAGACTTTTATCCAATCCACTTTTATTTTGCCTCACACCATATTTCTACCTTCAAAGTTGCCTGGAGCCTCCATGTCCTGAGGTTTTCTGTGATTTTACAGCTTGATTCAGTTTGCTTCTTGTTAGCTTCTCACTCTGTAGCATATGTGTTAGAATTTTGTTGACCTCTCTCCTCTGCACTTTCTCTTCTCCCATTCTCTTTGTCTTTGTAGATTTATACCTTTTGATTCCTATTATTTTAGTAAGGTTTCAAAGGGGAACAGAAATAAATGCATGTGTTCAACTGCTAAGTTAAAAGAGAAAGTGCTCATAATTACGTTAAGTGAAGAAACTTGGAGGAAAAAAATGTATATATATTATAATCCCAGTTCTGAAAGAGAAAAATTATTTGTTAACTGGGAGGTAGCATAATTAAATTTTAACTATAATTAACTCTGGGTGATTGAAGATGGGTGTTTTTTTATTTTTCTTCATACTTTTTAACATTTTCTAGATTTTCTAAAATGGATATATATTACTTTTATGATCTCATCTAAATGACATTTATTGTCAGTTTGCTTAAACGAATCTGTCTTTAGGGTGCTGAACTTAGTAGAGATAAGGTATTTATGCTACATGTTTATTATCTGTTTCTTATGATCTATAATTGGGAAGTAGATAATCTATAGATTGTTTTGGCAATGACATCAGGTTCACTGAGGAGGAAAAAATGTCAAGATTCTATTTAGGTACATGCTTTCTAAAAATCCTGTGGTAAAAATACTTTCTAGATACAGTTAGTGATAAGGTTTTTGTTTTGTTTATTCTTGTATTTTTAAAGCAGTTTTATTGAGATATATTCACATACTATACAATTTATCCAAAATGTATAATCAGTGGATTTTAGTATAATTACAGTGTTGTGCATTCATCATCACAAAAAATTTTTAGAAAAAGTCCACACTCCTTAACAGTCACCTCTTGTGTTGTTTTGTTGTTTTGTTTTAAACTTAAATAATGGAATTGCTGGAAATGAGTAGAATTCTATTTCTCAGAGTAAACCGAGAAACAGTAACAGGAAGTAGCTAAGTTCTCAGGCTTTAGTGTCAGACAGTACTGAGTTTGGACACTGCTCTGCCATTTACTAATTGTGTGACCAGAGCAAGTATGTTAGTCCAGGTTCTCTCTGACAAGTAGATGTCAAGATGGGATTATTCATACAAAAATTTCTATTAAAGGAAGTACCTGAGGAAGAGAAAATTGCCTAGTAAGGTTGGGAGAGCTATCAGACTGCAATGCAAGACTGAGCCAAGTGAAGGAGAGGGATAGTTGGGTGGAAGTATCTTAGACTGCAATGCAATCTAAAGATGGTTCATCAAGGTCATCAGAGAGTCCTTGGGTCTTCTGGGAAAAGGCCTGCATTAAAATCCCTGCCACACTCAGTAATTGACTGGGAGCAGTCTATGGGAGCACTGAAATCACAGTGATGGATTTCAGAGCCCAGTAGTGGGGTCCCTTGTTCACTTTACTCTGTGTAGTTGGAGGTCTGTGACGCACATTCTCATGTCCACCATAGCAAGTTACTTAAGCTCTATGAGCCACATTTTCCTCATCTGTAAAATAGGGATAATAATAGAGACGACCACATCAGGTTATTGTAAGCTAAGAGTATGGCAGTTAACATGCTTAGAATAGAAAGGGTCCTTCTTTTTCCTCTTCCTGTCTTTCCTCTTCCTTGCTTTTTCTCAGTAGGAGATATTTTAGGTGCAATACTGATAAGCTAGACAATCTTCCTCCAATCTACTAAAACAAATCCCAGTCTTTTCTAAATAAGTGTGACTCCAAGTGTACTCCATGGACCAGCACGATTAGCATCATCTGAGTACTTGTTAGAGATACAAATTCCAGGGCCCCATCTCAAACCTACTGAATCAGAATCTCTGGAAGTGGATCACAGATATTTGTTTTTTAGCTTCCAGGTAATTCTTATGTGCACTAAAGTTTGAGAAGCACTGATCTTAACACAAATCATTCTTATTTCTTTTAGGGAGGAGAAAGGAAGAAAACAGATAAGATCTCTTCAAAGACAGCTCATTAATGTCAAAAGAGAACGGCAAGTTGAAGTGCAGGTAAGAATTACTTTAGGTAAGCAGGATAACCACATGAGTTATTGAGCTAAAACAGCTGTATAGAAGAAAATTTTATCAAAACAAAGAAAAGTTATATATGGAAGATTGTTGTTTCTTCTGGAGTGTCTTTACTATTGAAAATATAGAGTAACCAAAACCTGGGTTGGTATGAACAAGTATGCCCAGAATAGAACACGAGGAGACCCCAATCCTCTTAGTCTGTTTTTACCCCTCAGATCCTACCCCAACCATACTACCCACTCCTTCTCTATAGGAGACCTTATCCCAGCAGTCTCTTGTGTTCCAACATCACTGATTCGGGAGTATATTCTAGGTAGGACAGTAAGCACATTATAAACCTTATACCTAATGGTTAGGTTTAATAGTGTCATTTGTATGATATTTCCATTACAAAATGAATTTAAGGAGCTTTCATGGTCATTAGAACTTAACCTCATATCTAAGATACTTCTGTAATGTCATCGGCGCTGTCCGCGACGACCCTGCTTGCCGTGGGGTTTCGGCTCGCCGCCTCTGGTGGTCTCCTGGTGGCTCTCCCCAGCCAGTCAGGAGATGGGGGAAAACGAGAAGGGAAGAAGGGGAACGGGGGGTTTTCGACTCACCAGGCTCAGGCGTCCCTGAGCACGGCAAGCCAGGAATCCGGGGGCCCGCCAGGCTCAAGCCCCAGGCGTGACAGGCCAGAAAGATAGAGCCTGCGGTAGCTAGGTGCAGGTGAAGCGGGGATTTGGGAGGCGGCCAGGCGGCTGGTGGAAGGTGAGTAACGAGACGGAGCTCACACACCCACTCTGGAGACGAGGCTGGGCTACCAAGTCTAATTTTATTAGAAAACTCTGTTATTTATAACAAACAGGGGTAAGGGGAGGAGGGAGTGCAACGGAGCAGCTTCCGATTGGTGGGGGCAAACAACAAATGGGGGATCACAACTGGGCAGCCTCCGATTGGTGGAGGCTGGCATCATGCCCAACTAAGGCAGGACAGCTCCTGATTGGAAGGGACAGGTTTCATGTCCAAATAAGGCAACGCAGGGAGATAGAGAGGTGGAGACGTATTGCAGCAGGAAGGGGAGGGGTGGAGAGGGAAAGGGAAGGGAGAAGCCGCACTGTGGCGGGAAGAGGAGAGGCAGAGCCGTGCCACGGCAGCTGTCAAACACTGGCGCATTTTGAAAATTCCCGTGCTGCTGTTCTACCCCAATCAGGCACTGGGGGCTTTTAGGCTGCCCCTGTTCTCCCCACACTGTAAGACAGTGCACCCCAAGTTTTAAGCAATTGATTTGCAAAACAATGTATGGGCTGCAAACTAGCCATTAGAAATTACATTTATCAGGATGATTAATTTATGTATTAGCAGTTTTGAAAATCACAAAATAAAACATCAGTTTTTTCCTGCCGAGCTATTTGGAAAATTTATACTTTAGAACAGAGAATCTGCATTACCCATGTATGACTCCAACAACAAAAATGTGCAGGACTTCTTTGCAGAAAACTATAAAACTGTCTTGAAAGAAATTAAATAATATATAAATAAGTGGGGTGATATACCATGATTATGGATAGGAAGACTCAATATGAGAAAATTCAAATTGAGAAACTCTTCTCAAATTGATCAATAGGTTGAATTCAATCCCAGTCAGACATGTGATTGGATTTTTTAAAAGCAGTTTTATTGAGGTATATTCACATACTGTACAATCTATCCAAAGTATACAATCAATGGCTTTTAGTATAATCACAGTGTTGTGCATTCATCACCACAAAAAATTTTAGAACAATTTACTCCAAGAAGGACTCCACACCCCTTTAGTAGTCACCTCTCAATCCCTCTATCCTTCCCCAGCCCTACATAACCACTAATCTCATTCCATCTTTATAAATTGGTTTTTATTTATATTTTATATAAATGGAATCATACAATATGTAGTACTTGTGTCTGGTTTCTTGCATTTAGCAGAATGTGTTTTTTGTTAGATATTAAGAAAAAATGTAACATTAAGATACATTTGTTCAGTTTCAAAGAAAAACAGTCTTACATATGAATTTTACCCATATTCATATTTCACATGAGATTTTACTCTGCTATACAGCTCCATGTTACATTTTTTGTTTTCCTTTTAGTAATATGCATGACCTTGGACTTTCCCTTTCACCCACTGTCATACCCATATAATAGCACTGCTAGTTACAAACATTATGTTGTGCTTTCACCTTTTCTATTCATTTCCAAAGATGAACACACAACCCTTTAACCAATTCTGCACAAGTTAACCCTCAGCTTTCCATCCTCTAACCTCATTCTGTTTTCTGGTGACTCATATTTAGTTATTAACTCCATGAGATTACACAATATATATTAGTTCATAGTAGCGCAATCATACATTATTTGTCCTTTTGTGTCTGGCTTGCTTCACTTAATGTAATGTCCTCCAGGTTCATCCATGTTGTTATATGCTTCACGATTCCATTTCTTCTTATAGTTGCATAATATTCCTTTGCATGTTTATCCACTTTGTTTATCCATTCATTGGTTGATGGACACCTGGTTGTTTCCATCTTTTGGCAGTTGTGAATAATGCTGTTATGAACATCAGTGTGCAGATGTCTCTTCGTGTCACTGCTCTCAGTTTTTCTGGGTATAAACCTAGTAGTGGTATTGCCCAGTACGTGACAAATCTATATTCAACTCCTTTAGGAACTGCCAAACAGTCCTCCACAGTGGAGGTATCATTCTACATTTCCACCAACAGTGAATAAGTGTTCCTATTTCTCCACATGCTCTCCAACACTTGTAGTTTTCTGTCTTTTTATTTTTATTTTTTTATTTTTTTTATTTTTATTTTTTTTCGGTCCTTAAATAGATTTTAATTAAATAATCATACAAGGCTCATTTTATGACTTAAGAAAGGCATTACTTTTCGTTATAAACTTTCCACCAGGATATAGAATAACCATACCAGACAAATACTTCTTGGAAAATCACCCATAACCCATGGGGCAGAGGATTGGGAAACATACCCTGCTTTACTTTCCGGAATGGAAGCTGAGAGCAGACACAATGTGTCTGCACAACTTTCCTCCTTAGAGCCACCAAGAGAAGGCTTTTCTGTCTTTTTAATGGTGGCCATTCTAATAGGTGTGAAGTGAGATTTCATTATAGTTTTGATTTGCACTTCCCCAATTGCTAGTGATGTTGAGCATTTTTTCATGTGTTTTTTTGTCATTTGTTTTTCTTCTTTGGACAAATGTCTATTCAAGTCTTTTGCCCATTTTTAAATTGGGTCATTTGTCTTTTTATTGTTGAGTTGTAGTATCTCTTTATATATAATGGATATTAAACCCTTATTGGATATGTGATTTCCAAATTTCTCCCATTGAGTCAGCTGCCTTTTCACCCTTTTGGCAAAGTCCTTTAAGGTGCAAAAGTGTTTAATTTTGAGGATGTCCATTTATATATTTTGTTGCTTGTACTTTGGGTGTAAGATCCAAGAAAGCATTGCCTACCACAAGAATTTTCAGCTGTTTCCCTACACTTTCTTCTAGTAGTTTATGTCCTGGCTTTTATATTTCGGTCTTTGATCCATTTTGAGTTGATTCTTGTATAGGGGGTGAGATATGGGTCCTCTTTCATTCTTTTGGTTATGGATATCTAGTTCTCCCAGCACTGTTTGTTGAAGAGACTGATTTGTCTCGTTAATATGGCTTTGGTAGGTTTCTGGAAACCAGTTGGCCATAGAGGTGAGGATTTCTTTTTGGACTCTCAATTCCATTCCACGGATTGATGTGTCTATCTTTATGCCAATAACATGCTGTTTTGACCACTGTAACTTTGTAGTATGTTTCAAGGTCAGGCAGTGAAAGTCCTTCCACATGGCTTTTCTTTTTTAGAATCCTTTTGGCTATTTGGGTGCACTTTCTCTTCCAAATAAATTTGGTAATTTCCTTTTCTATTTCTGTAAAGTAGGCTGTTGGAATTTTTATTGGCATTGTACTGAATCTATAAATCAGTTGGGAGAGGATTGACATCTTCACGATATTTAGTTTTCCAATCATGAACACAATTGTCTTTCCATTTGTTTATGTCTTCATTGATTTCTTTTACTGTTGTTTTGTAGTTTTTTGAATATAGGTCTTATACTTCTTTGATTAAATTGTTTCCTAGGTGTTTGAGTCTTTTTGTGTCATCTTCGCTGTTTGGCGATGACCCTGCTTGCTGTGGGGGGTTTTGGCTCGCCGCTTCTGGAGGCCCCTGGTGGCTCTCCCCAGCCAGTCAGGAGATGGGGGAAATGAGAAGGGGAGAAAGGGGAGCGGGGGGTTTTGGCTCATCCGGCTTGGGGCTCTGAGGTGGCCAGGCTCAGGTGCCCCAAACGCAGCAGGCCAGGAACACGGGGGTCGTCGGGCTCAGGTGTCCCCGAGTGCGACAGGCCAGGAATATAGAGCCTGCGTTAACTAGGTGCAGGTGATGCGGGGATTTGAGAAACGGCCAGGCAGCTGGCGGAAAATGAGTAACGAACGGAGCACACACACACCCACTCCGGAGACGAGGCTGGGCAACCACGGCTAAGTTTATTAGAGAAACACTGCTACTTATAACATGTGGGGGTAAGGGGAGGAGGGAGTGCAACAGAGCAACTCCCGATTGGTGGAGGCAAACAACGAATGGGGAAGCACAACTGGGCAGCCTCCGATTGGTGGAGGCTGACATCATGCCTAAACAAGGCTGTGCAGCTTCAGGCTGCTTCTGATTGGTAGGGACAGGCTTCCTGACCATATATGGCTAGGCAGCTTCTTGCAGGCAGGGAGAGGCGGAGTTGTACTACGGGAGAAAGGGGAGGGGAAGGGGAGAGGCGGAGCCATGCCACAGTGGCTGTCAGTGGTCAGCATAACTTGAGAGGTTTCCGGCTGCTGCTCGGGCTGCTGTTCTACCCCATTAAACGCTAGGGGCTTTTAGACTGCCCCAGTTTTCCCCACATTTTTGTTGCTATTGTAAATGGAATTTCCCCCTGATTTCCTCCTCAGTTTGTTCAATAGTAGTGTATAGAAACATTACTGATTTTTTTGTGTTGATCTTATATCCTGCCACTTGGCTGAACTCGTTTATTAGCTGAAAGTAGTTTTTTCATAGACATTTCAGAATTTTCTAAATATAGGATTATGTAACCTGCTAATAGTGAGAGTTTTACATCCTTTTTTACTATTTGGGTGCCTTTTATTATTATTTTCTTGTCTAATTGATCTAGCTAGAACTTCTAGTACTATGTTGAATAATAGTGGTGGCAGTGGGCATCTGTGTCTTCTTCCCGATCTTAGAGGGAGAGCTTTCAAACTTTCTCCATTGAGTACGATGTTGGTTGTGAGTTTTTCATATATGCCCTTTATCATATAGAGGAATTTTCCTTCTATTCCTGTCTTTTGAAGTGTTTTATTAAGAAAGGATGCTGGATTTTGTCAAATATCTTTTCTACATTGATCGAGATGATCGTGTGGCTTTTTTCCTTCAGTTTGTTAATGTGCTGTATTACAGTAATTGGTTTAATGTTGAACTAGCCTTGCATACCAGTAATAACTCCCACTTGGTCTTTTGATATGCTGTTGGATTCTATTTGCAAGTATTTTGTTGAGAATTTTTGCATCTACGTTCATTAGAGAGATTGGTCTGTAATAGGTATTAGGGTGGCCTCATAAATGTGTTCAGTAATTTTCTCTCCTCTTCAATTTTTTGGAAGAGTTTAAACAAGATTAGTATTAATCCTTCTCAAAATGCTTGGTAGAATTCACCAGTGAAGGCATCTGGTCCTGCTTTTCCTTGATGGGATAGATTTTTGATGACTGATTAAATCTCTTTAACTGTGATTGGTTTGTTGAGTTCTTGTATTTCTTGTAGACTCATTGTATGTTGTTTG
>PVKH010037491.1:0-11453 GCA_004027955.1 Chaetophractus vellerosus | reverse complement strand
CAAAAAGCTGCCACGGACAGGCAAAAGCCGCCACGGGCAGGGCAGGTCGCCTGCAAATCGAGCACAGCCAGCCACCCGCGAACTGAAAAAAGCCGGCCGTGATGGAAGCAGAAGCCGCCCACAAGCGGGGAAAGCCGCGCCTGTGCAGTGACCAAGTCTCGGCGCGTCGCCGCAATGGGGGGGGAAGGGGAGATATGTAATAAAATAAATAAATCTTTAAAAAAAAAAAAAAAAAAAAGAAAATGTATTCATTAAACCTTCTATTTGGTATGGTGTTGGCTTTGAGAGTTTTCAAACATTTTATCATGTTGAAGCTATTCCCTTATATTCTGAGATTTTATCTTAAACTGATGTTGAATTTTGTCAAATTCTATTTCTGCATTTATTGAGAATATTATATGAATGCATATATGCATGTATGTATTTGTGGAATATAGAAAGACAGTTTTTCTTTCTTTTTACATTTGGGAAATACCATGGTGTACTTTCTTATAGTATATGAGAAAATGCTGATACAATCATTATAACCTGTTCTTCACTTGAATCTGTAGAATTCTTGGCTCTGGTAGTTCTTCAAAATTATGTGACTTTATGTAATCATAGAGTATCTTCCCCATGACATTTCATTTGTTATTTTTATCAAAATCCTATTGAAACTACTGAATGTCTGCTTAATTTTACCCAAATTACAACAACAAAATTCTTATGCTTGAAAAGCCACAAGGAACTATAAGAAAATGTGATGACCAGTCAAAGCTTTCAAATACTATTATTTATAGCCAACTACATTGCAGCAAGAGCCTACTACAATATAGGTTCTATAGTAGTCTCGCTAATAAATAGAGTAAAAGGGATTTTTCCAAGTCTCTTGATATGTGCCTTCAATTGATTCAAAGACAAAGGCTTCTGAATGGATAACATAAACTCCAAGGGATAAACAATTATGTTTCTTAATATCCAAATGATATATGTCAGGTGGTGTTTCTGATTAATAGGTTAAGTGCATGGGAAGAACAGCAGGTGGGTAATGAGGTGTGTTCTGAACCAGAAAGATCTGAAATTCTTTAATAGTAAAGCCACTGTTGCAGAAAGTCTAGAATACTTAAGGAAAACCACTTGCAATTTTAAAAATGTCATAGCATCTGTCAAATTTGAATTAGTATACTTATTGCAGCTTTATTCACTAATATGTTTAGGTTTAAATTAATCATTAAATACTTGTGAAATTATGGCTTAGATCATTCTTATCTTATTTATCTTTTTTTTCATATGAATTTCGATTCACAAATTGCCTTCATCAACAGTATAACAGCTATTCCTCTAAAAGTTGAATCTGTCAACTATTTGTTTTGGCCTTTTTTGCATCTCTCACTATCAGTAATGGTTTGGAAGGAAAAATCCAAAGTCAGAAGTTTTGGTATTATTAGCATTTTATATAATCAGAATAAGCTTCATTCTATTATATTACCTGAAAGTTTAAATCTAAATTGGTTCAATTCCAATTTTACATTTCATGATTTTTAGGAGAAAAATATATGAAAACATGCCTTTTTTTTTTGGCTGACTACTGCAAGAAGCACTGTAGATTGAATTTTAGAGCTAGACACTTTCCTTTTAATTTCCTAGTCAGTCATCAGGTCAAGAAAAGCCTACTTGGATTTTTAAATATTGTCATTTGTAATTTACTATTTACAATTTCTAGATAATCTGCCCCACGTGATCATTTCATAGCCATGCTTTTCTTGCATCCAACAACAAAACACTCCCTAAAATAAGTGCAGATTTAGGGGCAGCCTTTCAGTCTATCACCCATTTCTCTATCATATACTTACTCTAAAGACAGAAATCCTTGTAATTAATGTTCTTCTCTGTGATAGTCACATCTAACCAAAGAAATGCTAAATGTAAATATTAAATCAATAGAATCTATAAACACCTTAGCAGAAAATACTAAATTTTGTCAGATAGCAGAGATCAGGTTTCCAGGGGGTTACTGACAGTGGAAAAGCATTTTTTTTAAGGACAAGTTCTTCTCATTGACTACAGAGAGATGGTCTACATGATCTGATCGCCCTCAGTTGTGTTTTGACAAAAGGTGGTAGGAGGAGGAAAGAGGGAAGAAGAGGGCTTTGGGACAGAGGATAGAGCATTTAAAGGAGGATGTTTAAAGCAAAGTTTCCTTTGTCATAATTTTACCCTACTCATAGTTAGATTCCACCATATCCCAAGAATTTTGTAAGAGTGTGAATGTCTTAAAAAAAAAAAAGTGATCATTATGATGCCTCTTACGGTTGTACAGATTACTTTGTAAATTTGCTAAATGAAATTTAAGGGGTCTCTTAATGGGTCCCAGTAAAAGCACACTTGGTTTATCATGTTCTTTGTGTTGTTTATAAATAAGTCCCCAAAGTACTAACTGAAGTTTTTATAATTATTTGCCACATAAATATTGTTATACATTTTTATTGTTTTCTGATGAGATTTTATAAGCCTAATTGACATCCAAATTATATGTATTGATTATTAGAAAAGAGGGCACTGAATTTTATGAATCTCTGAGAACTTAGAAGAATTCTGCCAACATTTTGATGAATTATGACTCCTCAACCTATGGTCATCAGATGGCAACTAAGTAATGGAATACAAAGGGTATGAGCAATCAATCACAATGGTTTAATGTGGAAAATAGGAAAACAAATGCAGGAAGGAACAGAAGATATTTGATTTGGTTTTGTTTCTATTTAAAACCATCCTATTCAGGCCATTGATTGTCTTATTATGATCTAATTAATAAGATTAATTAGCATTAAAAGAAAATACCAGAAAGGGTTTTGTTTTTTGTTTTGTTTCATTTTTCTTTTTTTTCTTTCTTCTCTCATCTGTCCCTATTCCTATACCTTTTTACTTAGTTGTTTGACTTCTCTGTTTGTTGAAGTTAAAATTAAAAAAAGAAAAACTCAAGAATTCTGTTTTATGTTCACCTTTTTAATGTTGATATAAAACCCTTAACAACAGCAACAACAACAAATCGAAAGACTTTGCCGAAACAGAAATGAACTCTGGGTATTGTAGATTAATCAAAGTATTTACCTCCAAGAACAGTTTGGGGGTTTTAGTTATAAATTACAGGTCACTGAATTCTTAAATAAAGTCACCCCTGGGAAAAGCTTCTAATACAAAGGCACCTAGTAGCCAAGCTGCAAGATGTGAGCACTGAAGTAGTTCGCCTATGACTGCAGGATTTGCATATGCATTTATTAAACATTTGCATTCCAGCTTGAGTTATCTCAACAGAATTAGTTCTTACTAGGGAAGGAGCATGAATATAGTACAAATAAAGCAAATGAACAATTGAAACATCTTTCACCAAAATGTTTTGCTACTATAAACTCTTCTGACATTTAAGACCAGTAGTTTTTGTTGTTGTTGTTTTGTTTTGTTTTTTTAATTTAGTGACCATATGGTGTTATTTGTGACCAGAACTAACTCCTTCTACTAGGATGACTATTCATAACAGCTCATGTAGCATAAAACAGCAATAAAAAATGAGGAATCCTATATCTAACTTTGAGGTAAGAAAATAAAGGAAAGGTTGTGTTGACAATAAACTGCTGGGATTAATGAGCTTCTGCTACTTTATACAAATCAGTAACACCTCAAAGATATATTTTCAAATGGATTAGCACTTTAAAGCTAGATAAGTAATTTGATTAATTTCACAAAATTAATTTAAGAATTTTGGTGCTTAGAAAAGTTACCACTAACTTAACTAAAAGAGCAATAGTTATAAAAACAACATATATATAAATGACAAGGGGCTTTCTACATGTATTCCTTCATTTAATCTTCCAACTTCTCCATTAGGTAATATTACAACTGCAGTTGCTGATAAGGAAGCTAAGATTGAAAACTCCTAAATTTTCCCCTGTCACCAGCTTCTGAGAGATGGCACCCGTAAAATTTCCATTATGCCATGGGGGAAATTCTTATTTCTCATACACAGTTATAGTAAATTATTTAAATTTTTACACATTTCATAGTTCTTAGATATAGATTGCATTAATCATTCAAATATCAATTTTTCCTGTATGGGATTCAGGCTTTTACCTTCTATTTCTTTTTCTCTGTCTGACCCTTGAGTCTTTCAGGACTTATTAACCTCCTATGGAGTTGCTGGGACAAACAAAAAACCAAATCAAAAGAATCGCCACTTTGCCACATACTAGAAATCAAAATCTAAGAAAGGTTTATGAGTTGCTGGCAGAATCTATTTTTTTCAAGGCATTGCATTTCAGTCTTTGAATAAGCACTTCTTGGAGACTGTTATAATCATCATAAGTGTAAAACTAAATAAAATACTAACAATGTCAGGGATCTAAAATATATATAAGGACTAACTATAGGAAAATTTTGTCATGCCTACAGCCCCACATTCACAAATATCATATGGCTGTATAAAGGGACTTCATATGTCACAATTGTTTGTCTTCCAATCTGTAGACTTTTAGGTTCAATTGCTTTAAAATATATTTATTAAGCATTTATTATATTATTATGTTTTCATGTTGGGACAGACAGTAAACAAATAAAATATATGTATTTTACTTTTTAGAATTCAAATACAGTAATACAGTAAATATTATCCATTTAAATGCCTCTAAATAAGGGTGAAATAGAAGAAAATATGCAAATGTATCAGAAATTATCATTTTAATGGAAGGAAATAAGAAAGCTTCTTCAGCTGAAACCAGAAGAATGGGTAAATATTCACATATATACACATATATAAATGGAATGAAAAAGGCAGGATTAAGGAAGGGGGCAGGTGTTTGGCTTGAGTAAGTAGGTAGAAGATTGTGCCACCAACTGTTGTGGTTATTGAAGAAGAGAGAATGGTTTGAAAGGTGATAAATACAAGGAATTTCATTTCAAAAAGAATAATATTAAATAATTCAAACTTACAATGCACTAGACCCTATTTTAGGCACTTTATAAAAGCATATTCAATTCTTCAAATAATTCTGCTTTGTAGATATTATTGCTCTCCTCCTTTTATAGATGAAGAAAATAAGGCAGAGAGGTTCAATAACTTTCCAGTGATTTACAGCTAAGTGCAAAGCCAAGTTTGATCCTTGGCAGTATGGCTTTGGATAATGAATTCATAGTCACTGTACTTTATTGCCGTTATATGTTGGGTTTGAGGAGCTTATTCATCTACTGAAAAATTCAATATTTTTTAAGTATGTGCTAAGAACCAGACACTGCGATAGGCCCTGAAGTAGAATAAGATGTGTTCAAGAATCAGAGTTTTATAGTCAGCATCAGTCAACCAGGTGTTCCCTAAAGCAATGACTAGACATTGGCCCATTATCAGATTAGACATAGGCTTGGAAAAGTCTTCGAACCAGACTGATTTTTATGCCTTCTTCATGCAAATTATGAAACACTTCTCTAGAATACTACCTAGAGATGGTTTTTGGGTCTACTTCAAGTAAATGTATCATGGAAAGTGTTAGAAAACAAAAACGTGGAGTTCTAATCCTTCATTGAACAAATTGAACAAGTTGTAATAACAGTTTAAGGCCTGCTTACTAATGAATTTTTGCTCAACTTTTGCACCACCCAACCTGCCTTTGTCAGTTTGTAGCATGTTCATAAATCAGTCAGCTCTTGTTATATATGTGGGATATCAACTATTTCTTAGATATTAAAGAAATGTATTAAAAAATAAGGGCACTGAAGTGTTCCGGCTCTTCTTCTTCTAATCTCTTTCAGTATATTACAGTAAAGAATACCTTGGTTAAAGGAAGTCTATTTTTCCTTGTCCCAGTCCAGTACTACTAAGGACTAACAATCATATAATTTGCCAAAATACAAAAGCTGAACTCATTGCTTCATGCTAAACATAGTGAACTGACTAGAATGAGAAATAATCCGAGCCAGAGAAATTGGAGGTAGCCTGGTTACCTGAGAATACACCTAAACACCTCCAGTTGTGCATCACTTGCCTGAGAGTTAATAACCCCTCTTACTGCAACCCTGAGCCACTGGGATAGAGTATGAGAAAAAAGGATAAATTAGCACTGCCTCACCACTCCTCCTAGCAAAAGTTCTCCTCTGCTCAAAGGCCTAGCAGTTGGATAGAGACCATAAGACCCATAGAACCTATAAGAGAAAATAATCAATAATCAAGACCTGCCTGAATAAGCAAAGACAAGCAGATTAAAATATTTCTGACTAAATTGTTGACATGGCTGTTTTAATGTATATTCAGTGTGATTTTTTCTATTTTACTTAATATATGTCATAGACAATTGTTAGTAAAGGTTAAATAATAAAATTCCAAAGCACATCTATTTTTCTATTAAAGAGTTAAGGGTTATTATAGCCCTACCTATGAGATCTTGGGCAAGCTGATTTAAACGCTGTTCTTCACTGGAGATAATGTCATCTGCCATATAGAATTTTTGTGACAATAAATTGAAAGTGTGTATGTTTGTATATGTGTATGCTTAGTTTCAAACAGTGCAAAATAAATATAATAATTATTATTATTTTTATTGTTAGGAGTAGTAGTATGAGGATTTCCATAGATACAGAAGAGGAACTCGGTCCCTAGAGAGATGAGCCATTTGCCTGATAGTTTCCAGCTGAAAAGAACAGAGCAGCTGAGTCCTATGCCAGCCTACAGCTGAGATCGGAAGAAGCTGGCCCTTCAGAGCCTTAAGCTTGGAAAGAAGAAGGAGAGATCAGTCAGACATCGCCCACCATCTTGCTTCAACACATGGTAACAGACTTTGGTGAGGAAGTACCTCTTGTGATACCTTGAGTTGGACTCTTTAGGACCTTGTAACTGTAAGTTTTTACTCCAAATAAATACCCTTTATAAAAACCAAAAGATTTCTGGTACATTGCATCAGCACCCATTTGGCTGACTAATACATCCTCTATGAGATATGAAGTGAATAACTTCATTTTAAGCCCTTTAACCTGTGGCTTCAACCAATTTTTATTGCAACCCATAGAAAATGCTACATTTTTAATAGTATACAAGCAGGCATACAGACAGACACACATAATAAAAGTTTCATTTGGAAATATCTGTATTACAATTAAGGATTGTGATGTTTCTATTCTATTTCATTTCTTAAATGTTAGTAATGTCCCTCTAAATTGGTTTCATGTCCTGCTAATGGATTAGAGCCCTCGGTTTGGAAAAGACAGCTTTAAAGTTCTGTTCTTTGTATACATTGTCAGAACTCTTTAGCAATCAAATGATCACTGTTTCACAAGATCTGAAGGTTTGTATAAATTCCCACTACAGCCTCATATAGCCATTGAATTCAAAAGAAAGAACCAGCAAAGTGCCTAGTCTTTACAAACAAACCCACAATTACTGACTTCAGATTTGATTATATTTATACCACTCGGTAAAAAGATGTAGGTTTCTCATTACATTTAGAACTCACTACTTTAAATAACACATATTTATTAGTATTACCTTTGACTATGGAGCACAATTGAATAATATTAATGGTAACTTTGTTTCTGCTATTGTTACAATAAACCTGCATCATCATGTTTAATGTGCACTGTCAGTACCTTTATAATTTTTGTCTTTATAATGCAATTCATTTGTAGCTGTAAAAACTTTTGAAGTCTAACATGGAGTATTTTCAAAGGTCAGCTTGATTCAACCTCAGGTCTCTTGTTGTAAATGGAATATTACTGATAAAAACTGGAGGAATTAAACTGCAACTGTGTCCAACTGACAGGTTCATGAGGCTTTTCATCAATTTTACGTGGGGAAATGGCACAGGAGATGACAGCATGTGACGCAAACATTCTGGAAGAAATTTTGTCACATTAATAATAGCATCTCCAGTTTGCTCAAGAATTCAGTAAGAAATAACAAAGAGCCTTTTTGGATTTATACATGCACAAAGATTTATCAAAATTTGTATTAATAATTGGTGACAAAAGGAGGAAAATTTAATGATGCACGAATGCTGAAACATTTATTTTTAAGCATGCCTTATATTAATATATCTGTAATTTGATTCTAAACACATTAGGAAAGTGGGCTGACACTCTCATCATTCCTATGCAATGACAATTCTAAAAGTATCATTTTATGTTTCTTAAACTAAGTGATACTAGAAGTAGTGTTCTTGAAGTAAAATGAAAAGGCCCAGGTCCAATCATCTCTTCTTGCCTGTTCTTCAAGCTTGCAATCCTCTACCAAGTCACAATCCAGGGATGTTCTTTCTTACTCAGTCACCCTGCTGTATATTTACACAGGGATTTCCCATGATTTTACATCACATTTTCCTTCTGCTGGGTTCTTTGCTGCTGTTTCACTCTGCCATGGGAATATCATTGAGATTCTAGAGAAAGGCAGAAAAAAAAACAGCTCCATCTTAGAGTTCCCAATCATTAGTTGAGTTATGTCACAGTGAAATAAAATATCAACTGTAGAGAGGAATGGATAAGTATACACCTGGACAGATTAGCCAATCTAGAATAGTTCTTTCAACCCTCTTCACTTACTGCACTTGTACATCTTAGCACACATGGTCATAGCACTTATTTCATACAGGTATTTTAGGGTTAAATTAGCTAATACATTTTGTTAGTTTAAGTCATTCAAAAAGCTGGTGCAAACATAGTATTACATTGATGCCATGGTTAATTTCATAGGTCACCTTGACAAGGTTATGGTGTCTAGTTCTTTCATCAAGCAAGTACTGCTACTATGAGTGTATTGTGTAGATTGATTTATATCATTAGTCAATTGATTGCGTCTATAGCTGAGTGCATCTAGAATCAACACTAGAGATTGCCCTCACCAATGATGAGAGTCTCTGCCTTCAGTCTTAAAGAAAGAACTGAGAATTTTGGAAGCCATAAAGAAGGATTTCTGCCTTTTCTTCATTGAGTCAGCTTCTCCTGGGAATACAATTTCATCTTCATTGGAGTTTCCAGCTTGAGGCTTGACTTATAGAATTCAGACTTGCCAGTCCTCACGTCCCATAGACAAATGAGACAATTCCTATAATTAATCTCATATATATGTATATATATACATACACACATTTATGTATATGTGTGTGTATGTGTGTGTATCCTATTGGTTCTGTTTCTCTGGAGAATCCTAACTAATAAATACAGATTTTGATAGTGAGAATGTTTCTTGAGAAAGAGAATCATAATAATTAGATTTCTGCGTTGATTCTGGAATTTTAAGAATTGGTTCTCTAATCTGATTAGAAAAAAAATGTACTAGTGAGTCTATTTCCTATGATCCAAATGGCACTTGTATGAATTTGCAATAGAAATATGCAATAAATCATAATTGGATACTCCTACTCAAATACTTATAAGAGGCAAGATTCTGGATCAAAATGGCAGAGTTAGATGTTTCAGGGATCTCACCACCCCCCCACACACAGAAACTTTGAACAACCAGCAAGATCTGGTAGAAACATCTTTCACAAAGCTTCAGGAAACAGTTAAAGGACTGCAATAACAAGGCAAACAAGAATCAAGAAGCATTGATTTACATATTTGAATGTGGTTAAGGGGGGGATTTTAGATTGTATATAAGCTACTAGAATAGTTTTTTTAAAAAAATTCATAGGACTGTACAGCACAAACAGTGAACCCTATTGTAAATGATGTACTATACTTAATAGTATAATATAAAAATGTTCTTTCATGAATTATAAAAAATATAGTACACTAATGCAAGTTGTTAATAATAGAGTGGTATATGAGAAATCTGGACATTCTGCATGGTTATTTTCTGTAACTCTACAACTTCTCTAATTAAAAAAGGAGGGAGGAAAGGCTACTTGAAGGCAGTAGGACCTTGAAGCACCTTGGAGCTGGAGGGCCTCTCCCTCATCCCACCAGCTGGGTACAGAAACAGCCTATGCTGTTGCAGAAAGAGCAGAATAGCCCTTGTGCATATATTAGGGGCATATATATCTGGCCAAATATATCTGGTGATTGCCTGAGGGACTTTCTGTCCCAAAACTTGCCCTTCTTGTAGAAGGCAGCCCTTGGAACTCTCCAAAAGAATGTTTTGAGAAAGAAGTCAATTTATGCTGTCTAGGGCAATGGATGTCTGGCTTTAGAACATCTGTTACACTGCCTGGGACAGTGAGGAAAATGTTTCCTAGGGAAGAGGGAACATTAGGACTGTGTAAACAGAGGAAATCTTAGGGCCACACATGCATGCCCAAGGCAAGAGGCATGTACAATAAGGGTCAGGGAGGCCCCTATGCTTTTACCTGGAGCTAGTCTCTAAACTCATTGTCTGGAAAAGCCCTGAAAAAAAGCACCTCCACAGGTCAATCTCAAAGGCTAGAAAAGGTATTTTCTTCCCTTCTCTTCCTCTCCCTTTTTTTGTTAGCTCCTGACATTCAAATAAAGCTGTCAGAACACTAGCTGGATCCAATCTTAAAGAATGGATGCCTTGGAGTGTAGCTTTCAGTAGTAATACCTTAAAATATCAAAATGTCCAGGTTTCTACAGAAGTTTACAAAACATGCAAAGAAACAAGAAGTGATGTTCCAGATGAGGAAATTGTATTAGTCAGTGTTCTCTAGGGAAACAGAACTAACATGAGATATCTGTAAATAGTATGAGATTTATTGATTGTGGGGATACACAAGTCCAAATTCCATAGGGCAGACTGCAAGTCAGGGGCTCTGATGAAGGTACTTGATGAGTTCCCCAGGAGATGCTGGTTGTTTGAAGTAGAGATGGGAATTCTTTCTCTGAATGCTGAAATCACTTTCTCCTTTTAAGGCCTTCAACAGATTGGATGAGATATCATTCATTGCTGTTGGAAATCTCCTCAGTTGATTGTAGGTGTAACTAGCCATCTATGCAATCAACTCACTGATGATTAAAGTCCATAAAATACACTTGTGTTACAATTATCCTATTGCTTGCTTTACCAAACAAATGGGCATCCTTACATGGCCTAGTTGATACATTAGCCTAACCATCACAGATATTAAAGCATTAGAAATCATCAACAAGGAGTATAAGAACTGGGACATAGCAGACAAAGATTTTTTAAACAATGGTCCTAAATCGGCTCAAAGAGCTAAACAAAACATAGACAAAGAACTAAAGTAAATAAGGAAAACAGTATATGAAAACAAGAGAATATCAATGGAGAGACGTAAATTATGAAAAGGAACCAAACAGAGCTGAAGACCATAGTAACAAAAAAGGAAACATCCCTAGAGGGGTTCACCCAGAGCTGCAGACCATAGTCTGCAAAATCCATAGAGTGGTTCAACAGCAGATAGGAGCTGGCAGAAGAAAGAACCAGAAAATTTAAAAATAAGAACAGAGGGGGCTGGCTGCAGCCCAGTTGGTAGGGCACCGGTTTACCACATGGGAGGCCCCAGGTTCAGTCCCTGGGGCCTCCTCCA
>PVKH010037490.1:0-11458 GCA_004027955.1 Chaetophractus vellerosus | reverse complement strand
AAGGGTAACGTACTGGTTCCTACCCCTCTGCTCTGCTCATGGTGGCACCTGCAACAGGATCGTTCACTCAAGAGCCTCTGGATGAACATGTTGATTGTACTTCTGGAATGAAACACTTTTATAGTTTAGATATCTTACTACTGATTTGCTATTCCCCATAAATCAAGGATTCTTAAACTGATGTTCATAGATGGAATTCTGGGAGGTATGTGCTCCTGGATGGGAAAAGATTGACCACTTCCTTTTCATAAACTTCTATTGAAAGTTAGCATTCCATTCATTTATGAAGGTGGGCAACAACACAGAAATAAAGTAGTAATAGTTTCTATGATTTTGTAACCAATAGAAATAAAAGGTAGTTTTACAAATTGCATCTTTAAATATTTTTTACACTCATTACCATTTGGAAATTTATGAGTTATTGGACCAACCACTAGATCACTTGTGAGCAGAGTCACCCCATTTGCAGATGCTGTTTGTTAACTTAGCTGCCAACTCTTGGACAACTCTGTGCCTGCTGATCATTCAGGCACATAATTGTAAAGTTGCTTGTGTTTACATCATTGATTCAAACAACTACATTACTTTCCAGTATTCCCTGTCTACAGTTGTTTTACTAATATGGAATGAGGTTGGGCAAAGACCACAGCACAGTTTAATATTCTTACTTAAGCTAAGCAATAATAGTCAGTACACTGCTGTCTTTTTAAAAAGTAAACTTAACTTTTAAATTATCTTGTTTATTAATACAATATAGGGAAATACAGATTTCAATATATCACAAAATATTTAAAAGCATAATCTTGATACGGCAGAGCTTTCAATGAATATATGTTTCAAGGAATAGAATATGATGGACATGAAAGGGAAAGCAAATATAGATCTCTCATAGAAATCAATGATTACTCAGGATTATTGATCAATAAAACTTAAATTTTCTTACCATCTTCTTCTAATTGATTAGTTTGTCCACAATGGAGTGAGTGAAGCTTTGTAGTCATGTGTTAATAAGATGCCAAAAAATTCTATGAAGAATTTCATTCTATGACTACTGCAAAGATTTTCAACTTTGAGAAGAGAAAATTGCTCTTTGTAGTTATTAACCTTTCAAAAGAAGGTAGAGCATTAAATGGTCAAAATAGAAAAATATAGTTAAACCACATATTTGGCTTGTAGGAAAAAGAAACATTTTCTCAATGAACTGAGTCCAAAGAGATGAATTATAGAGTATTGATAGAATCTTATGATAATTTTTATTGAATGTACATTTAGAAGTTCCATTATTCAGTGTTTGATTTCCAAGATATCTGTCCCAGTAAGAATTTCCATTTCTAGAATTTTTCCAGTAAGAATTATCATTTTTTCAAGCTGTCTCTGAATTTAGCTGAATCCAGTGCTCTAGTAAACAAAGTCATACTTAGTAAAACTCATATGGGGGCATTTTCAGGACATTGGATTTGTCTTGCATGATATTGCAGTGACAGATACAGGCCATTGTATATTTTGTCATAACTTACAAAATTGTGCAGGACAAAGTGTAAACTATAATGTAAACTGTAATCCATGGTTAGTAGCAATGCTTCAATATGAGTTCATCAATTGTAACAAATATACCACACTGATGAGGGATGTTATTGATGTGGAAAAGTGTGGGAGGGAGAGGGAATGGGGCATATCAGAATCCCTTATAATTTTTATGTAATATTTATGCAATCTAAAGCTTCTTTAAAAATAAAAAAATAATTATTTCAAATACTCAATTGCTGAGCAATCAGCTGAAACAGAAACTTTGTTTATGAGACCATTGATTATTTACTATTGGGCTGGATAAAAAAGAATCTATTATAAGTGAAAGATTTGGTTACACCATATGGACATGATGGTTCTAAATAATTGCTACCTTGACAACAGACTTTGTCATAAATAAACAGAAAGATGATTTATCCAAGACATTAAGATTCATCCTGGTAGAACATTGCAATTATGCAGTTTTTCTGTGACAAAATTGCTTTCATAAATTCAGAATTCTATTTTGCTTCATGTCTTATAATATTGGTTTTCCATAATTTTCCTTAGCAAGTGAGACCTCAGCTATATTTTTAATGTAAACTTTGAAGACAATATCTATATTGCTAAGAAGTTTCAGTAAGTCTGAAGATTATAGGAAATAAATAGTATTTATAACCAATATTTTTAGTTCTCAATTTTGTTTCAGTTTTACCAAATGACTAGAAATAATAATTGGAAAAACATTCACAATGAGAAAACATTTTATTTTCCTATTTCGTGTATTTAGTTTCATATAATGTATCACTGTAGTTTATACTTTATAGGTTTTTTCCCCCAACCCAGGCTTTTTGTGGGAGGATTTGTAATGACAAAGGAAGTAGACTCATACTAACTCAGATGTCTCATAGAAATCTGAAACAAGTCTACAATTTGGCTTTCTTACAATGGTCTTCTCTGAAATATCCCACATATTTGCAAAGGTTAATATTAGGATCAGTTTGATGTTTTCAAGACTATCACCAAATGTATAATTAATTTATGCCATTTATTGAAGATAGGTCATTCTTTAAAAAATCAATTCCTGTTCCATAATAAACAGTGTGTCAATACTTTCTATCAAGTTATTATAAATAATAAATAGCATACCAATATCTTTAGATTTGAATAATTGCATTCAAAATCCTTACTTAATATATAGACAGCATAAATTTTGTTGACTGTGTAAAAATGATAAAGTTCATATGATTTATTAATTCATCTTCCTAGTTCTATTTTCAAGTGAAATCCTTTCAATCACCTAAACTGAACTCTTTTCTATTTCTAGTTTATTATAAATATAATTTTCTAAAAATTTAATTTGGTTCCTTATCCAATTCGTTTCTGGTTCTATTGGTTTCCTTTCTATTTCCTTTGCAAACACATATGCTATTTTGTTTTTATATTCACCTAATATTTCCTTCTGATTTATATTACTTTAAAACTCTATCCATTTTTAAATAATTTATTTTATAGTTTTTATGATTGTTCTATTATATTTCATTCTTGGAGATGTTGGTTGTCCTGTTTGTCATATCTTTTGACAGTCTTCCATGATGTTAAGTTCCTCATAGTTTCTTGTTCAGAGTGAATCTTCTGTGAGGGGTCTGTATTAGTCAGCCAAAAAGGGTGCCGATGCCAGAAATCGGTTGGTTTTTATAAAGGGTATTTATTTGGGGTAGAAGCTTACAGTCACCAGGCCATAAAGCATAAATTTCTTCCCTCACCAAAGTCTGTTGCTACACGTTGTAACAAGACAGTTGCTGATGTTTGCCAGGGTTCAGGCTTCTTGGATTCCTCTATTCCCGGGCTCTGTTTCTCTCTGCGCTCAGCTCCTGGTTCCTCCACAAGGTCAGCTGTAGACTATTAGGCTCTTTAGGCTTTGCCTCTCTCCACGAGGCCAGCTGTGAACTGTCAGGTGAACGACTTGTCTCTTTTCCTGGGGCCTTCTCTCCTTCCTCACGACCAAGCTCCTCTGTGTGCTTACTTCCCAGGGCTCCAGTATTAAAACTGAGCTTCAGAACTCCAACATCAAAACTCCAACTCTGTCCTTTGCCATGTGTTTTATCTTTGAGACCCACCCACCAAGGGGTGGGGCTCAATGCCCTACTGATATGGCCCAATCAAAGCCCTAATCATAACTTAATGATGCTCAGATGAGCAGACTAGTTTACAAGCATAATCCAATATCTATTTTTGGAATTCATAACTGTATCAAACTGCCAAACTGCTACAGGGTTTTCCTATAGGAGCCTCCTCTTGTCTGTGGTAAGTCAGAGAGGTTGTACAGCTGCATATGCCAAGGCCTATGTGGTTTCAACAGTCCTTACTATTGTTAGTTTCTCAGATTAATTGCACACTTAACAGACAATTCAAATTTGGTATCATAATTGCATGTGGCACAGACCTGGTGTCTGAATTTCATGCTAATGTTTTGTTTGTTTGCTTTCTTTCCAAAGACCCTGGCAATTAGCAAGCCATGCAGGAAGTATATAGTTTAAAGATAGAGCTCACACAATTGGCTAGTGGATTATATGTGAGATGTCAGTGAAAATGCCAAATACAGGAGGCTGACCTCACATTTTGGTTTTGAGAAAACTGTAAGTCAGTCAAGGAAAAGTCACAAATTCAGGGACAAATTAGGGTACAGTTTTGGTTATCTCAGATTCAGAGCTTATTGGACATCTAAGGAAAATTTTTGAGAAGGAATTTAGTTATAATTGTCAAGAGAGAGTTGGGACTGGAAATACACATTGGAAGTCCATAGCTCATAGATACAACTTAAAGCCATAACAATGGATAGGAGCTCCAAGGGAGTGAGTGGTGATACAGAAGAGAACAGGCCCCAGGCCTGAGACAGAGGTCAGTCTAACATTTAAGAACAGGAACAGTGAGGAGAGTTCCACAAAAGACACTGAGGAGAGTGGCCATTGAGTTAGGAAAAAAATCCATGGCTTAACAATGAAAAGCTACTACGATCAATATCAGTTTCCCAATTGAATCAAAGAGTTGTTGGAATTGGAGTAATAGGAAAAAGTAAGATGGAAAGATGGAGTTGGTAGTCAAAGACATGGACACTTGAAATTAAGATTTTGAATAGACTGTAGTTATGCATACAATAAGACTTGGAATGCATGAAAATATATGGCTGAATTAAGTGAAGGGAAAAATCACTGGAAATGACGAGGTCAGAAAACTAACAATTGAGATTACTGGATTCATAAGAGACATTATATACGTGGAATCAAAATTACTGAAGTTGAGGATGAGAAGAATAATAAAGAAAAAGACGTTGGACCAGGTGCTAATATCATTAATGAATAAGGGTTAGTGGCCACAAGAATGGAAGTTGACTGAAACAAGGATAAGTGATAACATGAGAATCAAAACTGGACTTTTTATGGAGAAGGAAGGAACAGTAACTGGAAAAATAAATAAGACAAGGAGGAACTACCGTACCTCTAGTACTTTGTGAAAGGTGAGAAAAAGAACAAATCATAGACCTGCAGGAGAAGGTAGGTTTCATTTACAGCAAAAATAAGGGTTCATTAATAAAATGTGCAGACCCACATGGCAAAGAGAGTCTGGGTGATGAGAAATACCTGGGAGCCTTGGACTTCTTATGGTGAGTGAAGTAAATAGAAATGAAAGACATGATAGAGTTAGTCTCAGAAAGTTCTTCTTTGATTTACTTCCTGGGACAGGTGTCAGACAATTTGTAGTGGTAAGTCAGTGAGCATAGAATGGTAGTGACAGAAACTGATTTTACCAAGAACGTGGGCTACTCTATACCTCCATCTAGTTCTGCAGAAAATGTCTAATGAGACTGAACAGGGGCAGTCTAGCAGAAACATAAGAATTAAAATGTTATAAAATATAACATTTATGTATCAAAATTAATCAGCTCACATATGATTTTGCAAAATGACATGTAAGTGTATCAGAAGAATATGGTGAAGCTCTATTATTGATTTTTCTGAGATAATTCTGAGTTGTTAGACCAAAGGTTGTTCTTTTATAGAAAAATGACAGAAATCTGCAGTAAGGAGCTTAAAAAAATCTTTTGTACATAAAATTCATACTTTTCTCCTACTGTACTCTGACGTACAGATGAATATTTAGCAGAGCTAGTGGGAAAGAAATAGCTGACACTGGAGGGCAGGTGAAAGTTATTGGAGAATTCATTATTTTAGGGAAAAAAATGCTTTAAAGGTATATGAATCCGTTTCTGTAAAAAAAAAAGCTGAAGACCAAAATAAATATAAATCCATCATTTCAAGACTTAAAAATATGATATTTAAACAAAAATGTTACTGAGAATAATTTCCAACAGCTCTCTACACAGTCTACCTCTCTTTGAACTGAACGACAAACTGCAAGTCTAAAAGCAGGTCCAATGTTCCGTACCAATCTACAGAAAGATTGTCTAACATTACATAGATCAATACAGATGAGGTGAAGACTATCAATCAACTGGATTTGTTGTTCCTAAAATAAACTCTGAGTCTATTACTCATGAGGTAGGATTTTCATTTCCAGTATTATTGTTCTTCCTACGGGTCTGTGTTGCTATGAATACAAGAGATGCATTAAAAAGAAATGCCCAGCTTGGAGGAATAGCATCACATTCTCTCCACTCACTAGTAATAAAATGGCAGAGCTACTAGTAAAACATGGACACAGTTTAAATGAAGTCTTACAAGCTTTATTTTATCGTCCACATGAAGAAATACTATATTTTATTTCCTAAATAATTTCCTAAATATAATTATGTATTCATTAATCCACTCATTTGTAAATATTTTATGACTGCTCACTCTGCACTACATGCTATGCTAGGCACTGGTCCTATAACAGTGGTCAAAATAGACACCATTCATTCAGACAGATAGCCACAAAAAATAAGCACAATGAATCAACATATGATTGGGAACTATGACTAATATGGAAACCTTACCAGGTCCTCTCAGAGACTACAGTGTTATGGGGGATATAATTTAGATTGTGAAGTCAAGAAAGTGAAATTTAAGCTTATAATGCCACAGGTAAAAAGGAAAAAAAGGTACCTTACACTTCACCTAAGGAGTGATCAAAGTTAACATGACTTAATATAAGACAACTGATTTGATGCACTGAGATACATATCATTTCTGTGGTTTTACTGTAAAAAATAAATAACCTAAATCTAATGAGGAAATAATTGACAAATCTAAAAGAATTGGCCTGGACTTTTCAAAAATGTCAATGTCATTAATGGCAAAGAAAGTTTGAGGGTCTGTTTCAGGTATAAAGAGACTGAAGAGATATGATACCTACATGCAATGTAAGATTCTGGATTAGATCCTGGATGGAAAACTAAAATTGCTATAAGGAACATGGGGTCAACTGGCAAAATTTTATCATGGATATATATTAAGTGATACCATATTCTTGATATAAATTTTCATTGATTTTATAATTGTACTGTTGTTGTTAAGAGAGTGACCTTATTCTTAAGGACATGTTGATGTATTTAGGTGTAAAAGAAGATGGTGCCAATAGAGCAAGTTGGCAGTGGTTTAAGAGGGCACTCACCATCTCTCTCACAAAAAATGGCTGAGAAGGGGCAAGATCCTGCCTATGCGAGCTGTTTTGGGAACCCACAGAGCAGGAGTCTTAGGGCAATGATCTGGAGGGAACTATACAAAGAAATAAAAAGCCCAAGTGAAAACTGTGAGTTTTTTAACCAGTGGCTGGAAACGGCTGGCAGCTAAGCTCTACCCTCAAGGCAAAAGGCCATGATCCCGGACTCCCACGGGCCACTGAGTGGGAGGGAGCCTTCTCTGGAGTAAGAGGGTTCTGGAAAAGGGTGGAGAAGGGTTTCCTTTCTGTGGGTTTTGTTACCTGGACCCCCATTGAACTTTAGGGAACATGCCAGCTGGCAAGTGTGGCCCCAGGAAGAGGGGAGAGGTGAATCTGCTTAGGCCTGATTTACCTAGCCAACCTGAAAGAGAGGAACTTGGGCTGGTAGAGGGTGGAGTCAGGCAATTGACTAGTCTTGTGATGAAAATTATCAAAATTCCAACTCCCTTAAGGGAGGCAGGCAGTAGAAAGCACTTAATAACCTTCCAAGGGCCTATTTAGGGTACCTTGGGAGGAGGGGGAGGTCTGGAAGAGGGTTAAGAGTCATTTCTCTGTGGTGAGTTTATATACCAGGATCCCATTTGAATTTCAGAAGGGAACTCAACCTGACTAGGAGAGGTGAGGGAGGAACCGATCAATCACACAGGCTATCACATTCTGCTGTGCTGGGAGAAAAAGCAATAAGAATAGAAATGGGGCAGAGACAGACATTCTCCTAATCAGCATGAATCTATCCACCTGCAAAGTGTCACTGCCCTAGGGAAAGTGAATGGATAGCTCACTAGCTAACTGACCCAATGAGAAAGTTTAGCTCAGTGGAGGAGTCTCTGCTTTGAATATACAAGGTCACTGGTTTGATTCCCAGTTCTCCTTAAAGTAGTTATCCACTAGGTTTTCAAACACCCAGCTGATACTTTAGGACAGGGAACACATAGACATTATTTTTGTATCAATTTCTCTTGGGTCTCTTACTTTTCTTAAAAAAAAAGTTCCTTTTTTTTGTTAGTTTAATTTTGTTTACATGCTAAAACATGATTCAAAACCTATAGACACCAGGCTGCAAGATGATTGATGAACACCAGTAGCTTGAGAAGCTCCTCAGAGGCCTAAGAGGGAAGGTTGTTTTTCCTAAGTTTTTATTTGATTGCTTGCTTGAATGTTTGTTTTTGTTCTTTTTTCCCTCCCTTTTTCTTCCCCTCCCCTCATTTTTTAAAATTAGATGCTGCTGTCTTGTTTCATATTTGCTGTGTTTCCCCCTCCCTTTGTTTCCCCCTTTTTTTGTATACCACTTTTGTCTACCTATGCTATTTCTTTTCCTTCCTTCATCTTCCTATCTTCTGCTTTTTGCTTTTGCTCTTACGTTCCACCTTTCTTTGTTTAGTCTTCAATTTTTCTTGTTTTTATTTCTATCTCCTCTATTCTCTGTTTTCTTTCTTTTTCTAAAATTTTTTGGCTTATGCTCTTTTCTTTTTTCTTTCCCTCATTCTTATCATTCTGGCCTTTTGATTCATTCTAGATGTTTTTCTCTATTTGGTTTTTCATTTCATTGTTTGGACCCCACTTCTTTTTTCTTATTCCTCTGCACTTCTTACATAAGTTAATTATTCATTTTCCTAGGTCTTATACAGTTCCTCTTCTACATTTTACTGTTATTATTACTATTATCCTTTCTCTCTTCTTACCTCTTTCCCTTTCCTTGGCCCTAATATTTTTCTTTCAAAGGAGCATAGACAACAGCAGGGAAATAGAAAAAGGTGAACAAAGTGTCAAAGACAAAACTTACCACACACACAAAAACAGCAAGTAAATAAAACCTTAGATTAGAGAAAGAAACAAATCAACTGAATAAACCCATCAAGATAAAGAGTTGCCTTAACACCAACAAAAAATTATAAAATATACCAAGAAACAGGAAAAAATGGACCAGTCCAATGAAAAAACTAATAACCAAGAGGAGATGTGGAACATGGAACTAATCAGAGATGTCCAAACAAATATCATGAACCAACTTAATTAAGTGAAAGAAGAGATTAAGGATATTAAGAAGACACTGGGAGAACATACTGAAGAAATTGTAAGCATACATAAAAAGGTAACAGATAATGATGGTGATGAAAGGTACAATACAAGGAATAAAAAATACATTGGAAGCACATAACAACAGATTTGAACAGGCAGAAGAAAGAATTAGCGATGTGGAAGACATTACATTGGAAATCAAACAGATAGTAGAACAGAGAGATTAAAAAGAAAACACCCAGCAGAGACTTAGGGATCTGAACGACAACACAAAACACTAAAACATATGCATTATAGGCAACCCAGAAGGAGAAGAGAAAGGAAATGGGACAGAAAGAGTGTTGGAGGAAATAATAGCTGAAAACTTCCTGACCTTATTGAGGGAGATGGATGTACATATCCAGGAAGCACAGAGCACCACAAACAGTATAAATCCCAAGAGGTCTGCTCCAAGACATATACTTGTCAAAGTCTCCAATGCTCAAGACAATGGGAGAATACTGAAAGCAGCAAGAGAAAAGAGAATTATCACATACAAGGGAAGCTCAATAAGACTAAGTGCTGATCTCTCATCTGAAACCATGAAGGTAAGAAAGCAGTGGTATGACATAGTCAAGGTGCTAAAAGAAAAAAACAAAACAAAACTTCCAGCCAAGAATTCTCAATCTAGCAAATCAAAATGAAGGAGAATTCAAAATATTCACACATGAACAGAAATTAAGAGAGTATGCTATTTAAAAACCTGCTTTTCAGGAAATACTAAAGGAAGTACTGCAAGTTGAAAGGAAAAAACGAGAGAGAGTTGGAGGAGAGTGTAAGGGAAACAAAAGAGAGAGAAATAAAAACAACATATGGCATACATAAACCCAAAGAAAATGTGGCTAATGTTAAGTAATTCCTTGAGAGTAATAACACTGAATTTTAAGTGATTAAACTCACCAGTCAAGAGACACAGATTGGCAGAATGGATTAAGGAAATATGACCCATCTATATGCTGTCTAGAAGAAACCAACCTTAGAACCAGGGATTCAAGGAGACTAAAAGTGAATGGCTGGAAAACAATTTTGTAAGCAAACAATAAACAAAAAAGCGCAGGAGTAGCTATACTAATATTGGTCAAAATAGACTTTAAATGCAAAACTATTTTAAGAGACAAAGATGGACATTATATATTAGTAAAAGGGGTTATCTTTCAAACAGAAAAAAACAATCATAAACATTTATGCACCTAACCAGGATGCTTCAAAATACACAAGGCAAACACTGGAAAAACTAAGTGGAGAAATAGATGCCTCTACAATTATGGTGGGAGACTTTAATACACCATAATTAGACAGAACATCTCAAGAGAGAATCAATAAAGAAACAAAGACTCTGAATAATACATTAGAGGATCTGGACATAATAGACATATACAGAACACTACACCCCAATACAGCAGGATATACTTTCTTTTCAAGTGCACATGGATCGTTTTCCAAGACAGACCATATGCTAGGCCACAGAACAACTCTCAACGAATTCAGTAAGATTGAAATTATATGAAGTAATCTCTCTGACCATAATGTAATGAAGCTGGAAATCAGTAAAGGCCAGAAAAAAAGATTAGGAAAAAAGATATGGATATTAAACAATACACTTTTAGACAAACAGTGGGTAAAGGAGGAAATTACAAAAGAAATCAGTAATTACCTTGAAATGACTGAAAATTACAATACAGCATATCAAAACCTATGGAATGTAGCAAAAGCTGTACTGAGAGGGAAATTCATAACCATAAACACATATATCAAAAAAGAAGAAAGAGCTAAAATTGAATACCTAGCTGCAATTAGAGGAATTATAAAAAGCACAACAAACTAACCCCAAAGGAGGTAGAAAGAGGGAAATAAAAAAGAATTAGAGCAGAACTAAATGAGATATAAAATAAAAAAGCACTGGAAAGAATAAACAAAACCAAGAGCTGGTTCTTCGAGAAGATCAATAAAATTGAAAAACCCTTATCTAGACTAACAAAGAAAAAAGAGAGAAGATACAAATACACAAAATAAGAAATGAGGAAGGGGATATCAGCAAAGACCCCACAGAAATAAAGAGTATCATAAGAGGATACTTTGAAAAATTATATGCCAATGAAAAGGATAATTTAGAGGAAATGGACAAATTCCTAGAAAGACACAAGCAGCCTACATTGATGAAAGAAGAAATTGATGAACTGTATAGGCAATCACAAGTAACAAGATTGAATTAGTCATCAAAAACCTCCCAATT
>PVKH010037489.1:0-11463 GCA_004027955.1 Chaetophractus vellerosus | reverse complement strand
TCATCCATGTTGTTGCATGAATCAGAACTTCATTTTTTATAATGCAGAATACTATTCCATTGTATGTATATACCACATTTTGTTTATCCATTCATCAGTTGATGTGTTGCTTCCATCTTTTGGCAATTGTGAATAATACCGCTATGAACATAAGTGTGCAAAATCTGAGTCCTGCCTTCAATTATTTTAGGTATATACATAGCAGAGGGATGGTTGGTTTATTTGGTAATTCTAAACTTAAATATCTGGGGAACTAGCAAACTATTTTCCACAGTGACTACACCAATTTAAATTCCCACAAGAAATAAAAGATTGTCCCTATTTTTTTACCTTCTCTCCAACACTTATAATTTTCTATATTTTTTAACAGTAGTCATTCTAGTGGGTGTGAAATGGTATCTCAGTGTGGTTTCCCTAAAAACTAATGATGTTGAGCATCTATTCATGTGCCGTTTAGCCATTTGTACCTCTTCTTTGGAGAGATGTCTATTCAAGACTTTTGCCTATCTTTAAATGGGTCGTTTGACTTTTCATTGTTGAGTTGTAGTATTTCTTTATCTAGTCTGGATATTAAACCCTTATCAGATATAAGGTTTGCAAACATTTTCTCCCATTGAGTAGGATGTCTTTTCACTCTCATGATTATGTACTTTGATTCACAATTTTAAAAATTTTGGGAGCCGGCTCGATAGCCCAGTGGATAGGGCGCCGGCATACCACATGGGAGGCCCCAGGTTCGATTCCCGGGGACCTCTCCTAGCGGGCAGACTGCCTTGAGAATGCAAGCAGCCATGGGCGGGCCGGAGCCGCGGTGGGCAGGGCAAGAAGCTGCCATGGACATGGCAAGAGCCGCCACGGGCAGGGCAGGTCGCCCGCGGATGGAGCGCAGCCAGCCACCCGCGAACTGAAAGCTGGCCGTGAACGGACGCAGAGACCACCCACAAGCGGGGAAAGCCGTGCCTGCGCAGTGACCACTCTCAGCGCGTCGCCGCAGTGGGGGGAAGGGGAGATATGTAATAAAATAAATAAATCTTTAAAAAAAATTTTTTTGATGAGTCCCTATTTATCTATTTTTTATTTTGTTGCTTGTGCTTTGAAAGTAAAGTCAAGGAAACCTTTGCCTAACACAAGATCCTAAAGATACTTCCACATGTTTTCTTCTAGGAGTTCTATAGTCCTGGATCTTATATTTAGGTCTTCAATCCATATTGAGTTATTTTTGTACATGGTGTGAGAGGCCCTCCTTCATTCTTTCACAGATAGATGTCCAGTTCTCCTGCACCATTTGTTGAAGAGACAATTCTTTCCCAGTCCACTGGACTTGGCAAGCTTGCCAGAATTCAATTAGCCATAGATGTGAGGGTGTATTTCTGAACTCTCAATTTGATTTCATTGGATGATATATCTACTCTTATGCTAGTACCCTGCTGTCTTGACCACTGTAACTTTGTAATAATTTTTAAAGTCAGGAAGTATGAAACCTCTAACTTTGTTCTTTTTCAGGATGACTTCACTGCTAGGGGCCCATTCCCCTTCCAAATAAACTTGTTAACTGACCTTTTTTTTTCTATTAAGTAGGCTGTTGAAATTTTGATTTGAATTGTGTTGAAACGAAATCATTTTGGTAGATTTGACATCTTAACAATATTTAGTCTTCTAATCCATGAGCATGAGATGTCCTTCCATTTATTAGATCTGCTTTGATTTCCTTTAGCAAAGTTTTGTAGTTTTCTGTGAATAACTCCTTTACATTCTTGGTTAATTTATCCCTAGATATTTATTTCTTTTAGATGGTATTGTAAATGGAATTTTAAAAATTGTTTTCTTCCTCAGATTTCTCAATACTAGTGTATAGAAACTCTACTGATTTTTGCACATTGATCTTGTACCTCACAACTTTGTTGAATTTGTTTCTTAATTTTAAGAGCTTTGTTGTATTTTTTTTGGACTTTCAGCATATAGGAACATCTCATTTGCAATTAGTGAAAGTTTTACTTCTTAATTTCCAATTTGGATGTTTTTTATTTATTTTTCTTGCCTCACTGCTCTGACTAGAACTTCCAGCACAATGTTAAATAACACTGATGACATGGGATATCCTTGTCATGTTTCTGGTCTCAGGGGAAATAATTCAGTCTTTCACCATTGAGAATGGTGTGAGCTGTGGGTTTCTCATATATGCCCTTTATTATGTTGAGGACATTTCCTTCCATTCCTATTTTTTGAACTGTTTTTATCAAAAGTTTGCTGGATTGTGTAATATGCCTTTCTTTTGTCAATTGAAATGATCATGTGTGTTTTCTTTTTTTTTTTTTTTTGTTAATGTGGTATATTACATTAATTGATTTTCTTAGTTTGAAGCACATTTGCATACTTGGGAAAAATCCCATTTGATCATGGTGTATAATTTCTTTAATATGTTGTTGGATTCAATTTGCTAGTATTTTGTTGAGGATTGTGTATTTGTATTCATAAGAAAAGTTGGTCTGTAGGTTTCTTTACTTGTTTTGCCTCTATCTGGGTTTAATATGAGATTGGCATTGACCTCATAGAATGAATTAGATAGTCTTCTCTCCTATTCAATTATTTAGAAGAGTTTCACAAGAATTGGTGTTAATTCTTCTTGGAGTGATTGCTAGAATTAACCCATGAAGCCATCTGGTTCTGGTCCTGGGCTTTTCTTGGTTGGGAAGTTTGTGATGACTGAATCAATCTTTTTACTTGTACTTGGTCTGTTGAGATCGATCTTTTATTTCATCTACAGACAGTGTAGGTTTGTGCTGGAAGTTCTAGTCAGAGCAGTTCTGCATGTTATATGATGATATTAAATGGCCTATATCTGTCATTGCAATGTCACTCAGGATAATTCCCAAGTCCTGAAAAAGCCCCTGTATTATAATAGCTTTTCCCTCTCCCTGCCCCCAAAGTGTCCAGTGGCCAATGGCTCCACATAAGTTTGTAATTTCTTCCATTGCATGAATCACAATAAGTCTATAACAAGATACCAGTAAGTCCACTCTAGTCCATAGCTCTTCCCCCAATCCTGAGGAGTCTGGGATGGTGATGACCACTCCACCTCCAAGTGAGAGGGGACTAATATTCCATGGATAAGATGGATAAGATTATTCTGCCTGCAGCTGCAGACTCTCTCTGTTCCCTGGGATAGCCGTTGTCCATCATCATCACACCACTAGGTGTCCTGGGTGAGTCCATTGAGTTGTAGAGTAGGAGTTGCAGCTCCACCGAGCTTTTGGATCCAGCTGGCACATAGACAGCCCATAGACTCTGCTTTCTGGAAGTTCATCTAAAACTCTGGCATCATATATAGGTTTGAATAGAAGAGACAGGTAGACCATGTGCAGGGAAGGCGTATTTGGGTCAGACTCTGTCACTCTCAGGAGCAAGGATTCCAAATTAGGACCCACTGTTAAGGCACCAAACTCTGCAGCTATCTGCCCTGATATAGGACCTGGATGTCTCCAGAGGCCTCAGGAGCCCCTCTGTTTGGGATGATATCCACATTGGAAACCTATGAGGTCCTAGTGGGATATGCATACGTGTTACCCCTGGGATGACCTCCCGACTCACTTTGAAGTCCCTTAGCCCTATGAACGCATTTGTCTTTACCATTTCCCTCTTTTATTCAAAGTCTTTTTCCAGTCGTATTGCCCTTTGGCACTTGTTAGTAATCCCTCATTGCCAGGGAGGCTCATCCCTGGGAGTCACGTCCCACACTGGGAGGAAGGTAATGCATTCATATGCTGAGCCTGACTTAGAGAGAGGCCACATTTGAGCAACAGGGAGGCTCTCAAGAGGCAACTCTTAGGCACCCCATAACAATAGGCTGTTTCAATTTCAAGAGCAAAGACTCATAAGGCTAGTCATCAATAACAAGGGCCCATCAATGGATCATCCTCCTTTGCCAGACACTGCCCCTACACTTGGTGGGCTGTTCATAGCAGCATTATTCACAAAGGCCAAACCATGGAAACAACTTAAGTTTTCATCAACAAATGTGTTGATATATAATATGTAGTACACATACACAATAGAAATAAAATGAAGTTAAAAGCATGCTGCATCATTGAAGAACCCTGTAAACATTATGCTCAGTGAAATAGGCAAGCCACATATGAGCAAAAATTGTATGATAGCAGTATAAGAGATGCCTAGAAGTAACAAATTCTCAGAGAACAAAAGTAGATTAGATGTTACCAGGGGGGTGAAGTGAGGAGGCAAGTGAAAAGATGTAAAAATTTTAAAAACTAAAATATCAAAATAAATTAAAAAATGTATTATAAGACTAAATAAGATGAGAGATTGGCAGCGGTTAAAAAACATGACTCATCTGTATATTGTTCATAAGAAATTCACTCCAAATTCAATAATATATGCTGGCTGAAAGGGAAAGGATAGAAAAATATAACATGAAAACATTAATCAGAAAAAAAAAGCAGGGATGCTTTTATTAACATCTGAAAAGAAAATTACTGTAGACAAAAAAGGATATAACATAATGAAAAAATGATCAATTTTCCTGAAACACAAAATGATCCTATATATGTGCACATTACATAACAGAACCAAAAAAATATATGAAGCAAAAACTGATAGGGATGAAAGGAGAAAAAAACAAATTCACAATGAATATTGGGGACTTTAAGTACTTCTTTTAACAACTAATAAAGTTACTGGACAGAAAATCACCAAGAACATGGAAGAGCTGAGTAACACAATCTATCAATCAATCAACAGAATATAATTCATATTTGTAGACAGAACACTCAACTGGACAACAGCAAAATCTGCATATTTTCATGTTCCCATGGAATAGTCACAAAGAAAGACTATCCTGCTCCATAAAAAAATAATCTCAACAAATTTAAAAGAATTGAAATAATAAAGATTGTGACCTCTAAACAAACTGGAATGAAAGTAGACATCAAAAACAGAAAGACAATGGGAAAATCTCTTACCACATGGCAATTCAATAATCTACTTCCCAATAATTCATGGGTCAAAAAGAAAGTCATAAAGGAACTTTTGTAAAAAACACACAAAAAAACACAAAAATAATTCATATAAAATATGTGCAGTTTAGCTAACATGGTGCTGTGGGGGACATTTACAGTATTAAATAGTTATATTAGGAATAAATAATCTAGATTTCTACTACAAAAAATTTAAAATAAGTGCATAAAATCCAAAGCAAGCAGAAGGAAGGAAATAATAAAGATAAGAGGATAAATCAATGAAATAGAAAATAGGAAAATAATAGAAAAATCAATGGGACAAAAAAAACTGGTTCTTTTTTGAAAAACTTAGTAGAATTGTTAAATACCTAGCAAGATTGATAAAAGAAAAAAGGAGGAAATAAATAAATAAATAGTAATGGCAATGGGACGGTGAATATCATTACATGCCCTGCAGGTAATAAAAGAATAATAAGGACACTCTAAACAATTTTATTGATAAAGTAGGCAATTTATTCATAATTATCCTCAAACCTACAAACTACTAAACTCAATGAGAATGAAATAGATAATCTGAATGGTCTTAAAATGATAAAGGAATTTAATTTGTAATTTAGGAATTCATGAAAATGAAATCTCCATGCCCAGATAATTTCAATGTAGAATTTCTACTGAATAATTTAAAGAAAATGAGTACCATTTCTACACAATCTCTTCCAGAAAGTAGAAGAGGTAACAGATGCCAATTTAGTTCACAGGACAAATTTAAGAAATTAACAAATGTGAGTAAAAAAAAAAATCCCAATAACTCTGATTAGTATAGAAGCCAAAAATATTCAATTAAATGGAAGCAAATCAAGTCTATCATGTAAAAAAAGAATTATATACCATGACCAAGTGAAATTTCTTCTAGGTTTGCATGACTGCTTCACCACACAAAAATCGGTGTATCAATGGGCTAAAGAAGAAACATCACATGGTCTTATCAACTGATGCAGGAAAAACATTTGACTAAATCTAACACCCATTCAGGATTTTAAAATTCTCTGTAAGTTAGGGATGGGGGGCAGAATTATCTTAACGTGATTAAGAACATCTACACAAAACCAACAGCTAACATCTTACACAGTGGTAAAAGACTGATATTTTACCCCTAAGATTAGGAAAAAGATAGGGATGCCCACTCTAATGTAGTAGTGGAAGCTGACGCAACTGCAATAAGGCATACCTACCCATCCCTCCACACATAGATACACGCACATTATAAAAGAAAAAAAAAGAAAAGGCACATGGATCAGTAAAAAACAAATAAAACAAATCTGTCCTATTTGCAGATGATATGTTTATCTGTGTAGAAAATGCCAAGCAATTTACCAAAAAAATGGCGTTAAACTAATAGTAGGTTTAGCAAGGTCGTGAGATACAAGAACAATAAACAAAAATTAATCACAATAATTATAACAATAATTAATCACAATAATTAATAACAATAAACATGCAGAAACTGAAATTTAAAACAAAATACCTACTCAGTCACTCCCAAAATTGATGTATTAGGTATACATTTATTAACTATGTGCAACATCTAAATGCTGATGTTTATAAAATTTAGATAAAAGAAATCAAAGAAGACCTAAATTAATTGGAGGATGTACCATACTTATGGATTAGAAGATTCATCATAGCAAAAATGTCAATTCTCCCCCAAATTGATCTCCAGGTTTAATGCAATTGCTATACAATTTCTTGTAAGACTTTTTGTAAATATATATAATCGTATTCTAAAAATTATACGGAACACACAGACCCTAGGAGAGCTAAAACAATTTTGGCAAAGAAACATAAAGTGAGGAAGCACAATACATGGTATTAGGTTTTACTATATAGCTACAGTATCAAGGCAGGGTGGTAATCAATTAGGAATAGATACATTGACCAGTGGAAGAGAATAGAGTACCCTGAACTAGATCTACCAAATATTCTCAACTTAGTTTTTACAAAGGTGCAAAACAATTCAACAGAGCAATTCAACTCAATTCGATTCAATGTTATTTCACCATCTTATGTTGGAAAAATTGGACATCCATGGGCAAAACAGTGAAGCTCCACCTAAACATCACATTTTATACAAAAACTAAATAAAAATGGAATAAAATCTTAAATATAGGCACTAAAAATATAAAACATTTAGAAATGTGCATAAGTGAAAATATTTGGGATTTAGAGCTAGATCATTTGTGATCTAAAAGCATAATTGATAGAAGAAAAATTGATAAATTGATTCTCATCCAAATTTAAAAAAGCAAAACTTTTTCTCCATGAAAGACGTAAGAGGAAGCAATGACAAGAAAATATTTCCAGCCCAGATAGCTGAAGAATTCCAAAACTTCAACAGTAAAAAACAAACAATAAAACATAAAAAATTTTTACAATGATCAAAAAATGAAGAGGATATACAGATGGCAAATAGGCACATGATAAGAGGTTCAACATCATTAACCATTAAGGGAATACAAATTAAAACTATGATTAGATAGCCTTACAAAACTATCATAATGGCTAAGATGTAAAAAAAAAAAAGGCAACACCAAGTGCTGGTGGAGAATGTGTAGAAACTGGATCACTCATACATGGCTGGTGGGAATGTAAAATGTTAAAACCATTCCAGAAAACTGCTTTACAGTATCTTATATAACTAAGCATGCAAATACCACATGAGTCTTCTATAGAATTATTGAACATTTATCCCAGAGAAATGAAATGTGCTGATACAAGACATGTACAGGCATGTTCACTGTGGCTTTAGTTACAACAATTTGGTTGAATTTCCAAGAAATATCACTGAGTGGGAAAAAAAGCCAATCCTGAAAGTTTACATTCTATATGATTCCATATTTATAACATTGTTTTGTACAGTTCTGTGTTTTTGTTTTTGTTTAATTTTATTCTAGCAACACATAAATAACCTAAAATTTCCTATTTTAATTACTTTTAAATATACAATTCAGTGGCATTAATTACATTCACTATGGCTACTATCACCACCATATATATAATATTTAGAAGTTACAATATTTTAGAAATGGAGACTAGATTAGTGGTTGCCATGGTGTTGCAGTTTAAGATTATACTATTAAACTCAAAAAGAGAAATATTTTGTTTGTAAACTAATCTATTTCTTGGGGTGTGATATTCTTTGATTGCATTAAATTCAGTTGAGGGGCCTTTGATTAAATTACCTGATAGGATCACTTTAGGGCTTTTGATTGGAATATATCAGGGAGACATGACTCAGGTTGAGTCCCTCCCCTATTGCTGGGTCTGATATAAATAGACTCACACAGACACAGGGAAAGAAAGCCAGCATATTGCATATTTGATTCTGAAATGTAGGAAAGAGGACTGTGGGAAAATAGAAGCCCTTGGCTAAGCTCAAAGAGCTGAGGTCCAGAAAGAGACAAGCCCTATGCCTGTTTGCTCACAGTTGAGCTCCAAGAGAAGGTAGATTCTGGAGGGGAAAGCAGAGACCTTTGCAGAGATCAGTGGCCACTTACTGCACCAAGTGGCAACAACGCCAGAATCAATAGTAGCTGACTTGGGTGAGAAAGTATCTCTGATGATGTCTTAATTTGGATATTTCATGTACTTGAAACTTAAGCTTTTACCCCAAATAAATCCCCATTATAAAAACCAACATATTTCTGTTAATTCACGTAGGCACCCCTTTGGTAAATTAAAACACATGGTTAAGAAATAGGGTAGATTGTGAGGTAGGTGGATGTAGTTATAAAAGGCAATGTCAGGAATCCTCATAGTGATTGAACTGTTCTTTATTTTTGCTGTAATTGTGGATATAGGAACCTACAAAGGTGATAAAATTGTATAGAACTAAATGCACGCACACACCAGTATACATTCAACTGGAAATATCTGAATAACACCAGCAGATGGTATCAATGTCAACACCTTGGTTATGAATTTATACTATGGTTTTGTAAGTTACAATTAGGTGAAACTGGATGGATTTGCAAATGAATCTACAAGGATTATGATAAAATTTTCCATTAAAATTATATTGAATTTAAAGACCATTCTCAAGAAACTGAAGTTAAAATCCCCTGAGACAGAGGCTGTACATTAGGAAGCCAACATTTCTTTTACATATTTTCTCTGTATTTCTCTTTCCTCCCTTAATTCCCATCCCCTCCTCTTACCTTTTCCAGCCTTTGCTTATGCTGACACATTACATCATCTCTATCTGGCAAATGTCCCAATCATAGGATGTGGTGGTATATGCAGGATTAGTTGTCATCCTGGAAAGCTTTTCAGTTGAGTTAGACATGAAAAAAGTCTAAGATTTTTTAAATATCCAGGTGGGGTGGATGGTACAAGGGAAGGCACAGCCATGAATGTTGGCACAGAATTTGGCAAGTGCATATTCTTAGAAGACGGGTATTTCCAAGGGATAGAGCAGAGGGTGGTTACTTGCATACCCTTGGTAAAGTAGTTGTGATAAGCAGGAAAATTAGCAGCAAATTGTAGAGAACTCTGAGAGTTTGGTTACGTATACGGATTTTATTATATAGGCCAAGGAAGATCATCTTTAGAGTTTTAACTAAGATGTATTTGAAAGATACTTAGGGAAAGAGAGCTGAATTATTTGATGAAAAGTATAAATGAGAGGAAAATCAAAGAGAGATATCATAGAAGATTCTAAGGTTTGATAATTTGATAATCTGAGAAGAAAATGAAACAGAAACATAAGATTCAGTTTATGCGAGTAAAACATTAAAGAGTTATTAAATACCTCTCAGTGAAACAATTCAGTGTTCAAAAATTTTAATTTTAAAGCTTTCAAATTTTAATTGAATATGAATCAGAAATTAGAAGGTGGAATATCCATGTAATTGTGACAGAGCATTTGCATCCAATTTAACTTTTTAACATTTTAATAAATATATTTGCTATACAAATTATTTGGCTTAATATATTACAATTAAAATAATGTAAATATCAAACAATGATATTGCTTACAGAATATATTTAAACTAAAATCTTTTAATCAAATGAATTTTAAAAAGGCTTATTTAACATTTAGTATACATAAACTTTTCAGAAAATTTGTAAAATCCTGACAGCAATTAGCTGTTCACCTTATTGGCTATAGACATGTATATCTATTTTTTTGCTATTTGTCTGTCTATCTATCTATCTAGCTAGCTAGCTAGCTAACTATCATCTATCTATCTGTTTTTATATCTATCTGTGATAATGCTTTCAACAATTAATCACCAGTAATTTTCACTATCAAAATAAAAAAAGTTTTTCTCAGTACATTATGTATAGTAAACTTGTTCCCTAATGTCCCTTAACGTTATTTCTTTTGTCCCTGGAGTAATATTTTCTGTAGTTACTACTACATCAGTTGAAAGAATCATTTATCCCTTGGTAGGCTGTTGTGGCTCCACCAAACACAGTAAACTTTTAGGATGTTTGTGTATGAAGAACAGGTCAGGGTACAAACCATGGTTAATAAGGTAATTAGATAAGATTTACTCCCAAAACCATATGCTAAAGGGACAAAGGAATATGGCTAAATAAATTTTCTTAGCATTTTGGATTATACTGTGAGTTACTCTAGGACAAAGTTCATATTTTAGAAAACCATTATTTTCTCCTCAATCTATAGGAGGGTTTCTTAACCAGGGGTCTGTGAATTTGAACTGAAATTTTTTAAAAAAATTGTTCTTTGGGTATGTGTTGGTGCAGGTGTGATATATTTATTAAATCATGCACATTATAGTGTGGACTTAATAAAGGATCCATGGTTTTCACCTGACCGGCAAAAGGGTCCATAGATCAAGAAAGGTTAAGAATCTGTGATCTATAGAGTAATTTCTGTTCCTTAGGAAGCACTTATTACATATTTGAACTATTAATTCTTAATCTTTTTGTCTATTTTTTCTTATTTCATTATCAATTTTTTATCACTCTTTCTTTTTCTTGCCTTTTTCTGACTCTATCTCTCTGCATTTTTCTTACTAATTTAGCAGGACAAGTCTCATTCTCCACCTTATTTTATGAATTTAAGATTTATCTCACAAGGGACATAAGAACCCCAAAATATGTGCTGCTTAACACTTTACCGCACATGATAGGTATTAGAAAAAGATCTAAAAAGAAACAAAGAGAAAGGAGAAGAAGAAAAGCAAGAGAAAAGAAAGAGAGCAAGTAAATTTCCTAAAGGAAAAATGAAGAAGGAATAAAGGAAGGAAAGGGGGAAAAGTGATGGAAGAGGGAAGAATGGAGTGGAGTAGCATGAAGAAGCATTTATAGACGAGCAAGAGAGATGAAATGAATGAAGATAGAACCTGAATAAAATAAATAAAAAAGATATGATTGGCTCTCTAAATAATATCCACTGCCACTTCTTGGTGCATCTTATGATATTTATATAGCAAATTGCCTTTTCCTGAGATAAACTAAAAAA
>PVKH010037488.1:0-11454 GCA_004027955.1 Chaetophractus vellerosus | reverse complement strand
CTAGAAAATGCAGTGAACACTCAAGGGAGAATGAGAATGAAAAAGACAAATAATGGCTTAGTAGTATTATGAAAATAGTTTTGATATCCCAGAATCCTTGAAAAGGTCCCAAGAGATTCCCTTCATCACCCGAGATTTGCCGATATAATGAAGGAAAGGTAGCTCTGGAGCTAAATAAACGTGAGCTCAAATCACAGTTGAATCAATTATAACTTTTTCACCTCTCTGAAACACATTTTCTTCATCTGTCAAAGGGTCTGTTAATGTCTCACAAAATTATTGGGAGATGATTATGAAGATGATGTGGGATAACATAGATACGTATCAATGATAATAACAATAACACTAATAATAGAGCCTCTCTTGTACTGAATCCTTGCTACACATGAGGCTTTTTTTTTCTATTTGCGTCACATACATTTGCTTATCAAGGTAAATTCCATTTTGAGTTTCCATTTCTATGGATACAGAAACTGAGACAAAATTGTCATTACTTGATTAAGATAACAGATCTGCTAATAGGATACAAACCCATCATTCTAACGACGCAACTCTTGTTCTTAGCTACAATGTGTTGTCTTTGGCACATAAGAAGTACGCAAAAAGTGCATTTTTAACTAACTGTGTTTTAGCCTAACGTATGACTTAAGATATTATTCTTTATTTAATCTTGTTAAGGTCAGGTGATCCCAATTTTGTATATTTTGCAACCTTCTGAAATCACATTAGATTTACTGCCCTTTTTAGGCATCATAACATATACAAATCTTAGTCGCTTGACATGATATAAGACTCCTACAGAATTTAAAGTGAGCTGTGACCATCCTAATTTAATGCTCACAACAACCCAACAATGTACCTGCTATTTCAGTATGCATTTAATATGTAAAGGAATGAAAGAATTGGAGACTAAATCACTTGTCCTCAGCCAGAGAGGCAGTAAAAGATAGAGCTAGAATATGAGCTCAGGCATCTAGTACCAAAGTTCATTTGCTTAAACACTAAGTTATGCCTTCTAAATCTTCTTGTCTACCTGTAATGTGGTATAGAGTGGAAAAAAGGAGGCAGAAAGGTGGTATAAATTTATAGCTCCTTTAGTTGCACTTTATTTAATTTGAAATGCTATCATGTCTCAAAACACCAAAAAGGCACAGCAAAAAATCATAATGTATTGATAGTGTTTGTTATCAATTGTAAGTCATCCACGTCCTCCAGTTTACACATTCTGTGGTCAACTGACAATCATTATGGATTGAATCATGTCCCCCAAAACACATGTTCAAGTCCTAATCCCTGGTCCTATGGATGTGAACTGATTTGTAAACAGGATCTTTGAAGAACTATTGTGATGAGGCCTAGCTAATCTAATATGACTGAAGTCCATGTAGGCACAGGAAATTTGGTGACAAAGTCAGTGAGAGTAGGAGACAGATCACCTTGTGACAGGGGCAGAGATCAATCTATGGATTGGCGGCAAGCCACAAGAACCTACAGACTTCAGAGAAAGTACAGGTTACCGACTCCTTGATTATGGACTTCTAGCTTCCAAATCTCTGGGAGTATAAATTCCTGTTGTTTAAGCCAGCCAGTCTGTGGCATTTGTTATAACATCCCTGGCCAACTAATAGAACTATAAAATATATATTTCAATGACATTGTTGTGCTATAACTGGTTATATTGAGCTGGTTTGATTTTGGTGGTAAAAACCCATTACAAGAAAAGAAAGAAAGATAAGAAAGAGAGATAGAGAGAGGAGAGTGAGAGGGAGGGAGGAAGGGAAGGAAAGATGAATAACTGTTTTTAAAAGAAAAAAGCATTTGAAATTCCTTACTGAAAGTTTCTAGGAATAATCCTCTCTCTTTTACTGCCAATAAAAGATAAAAGAAAAGAGAGGATCACTAAATACAGATGCTATTTTTTTAAAACACAAAGTGCTATAAATGTCTTCCACAATCTGTTTAGAATATTTACATTATTCTTTTCTCATATTTCTTTTATTTATCGGAGAAGTTGTGAATTTACAAAACAGTCATGTATAACATGCAGGATTCCCTTACATCACTCCACCACCAACACCTTGCATTGTAATAGAACATTTGTTACAAATGATGAAAGAACATCATCAAAATATCACTACTAACTGTATTCCATAGCGTACATTTGGTGAATTTTTTCCATGCACTACCCTAGTATTAACACCTGTATTGGTATTGTACATTTGTTGTTATCATTCATGAGAGGATGTTCTCACATTTGTACTTTTAACCATAGTCCCTCTTCCACCACTGGATTCCCTGTGTTATACAGTAACATGCTTTGTGTAATCCATTTAAAGTGTACACTCGGTAGCTCTCATTCTCATCACACAATTGTGATGTCATCACCTCAATTTTAGAATGTTTTCATTACTCTGAAAGAAAACCCCCCAACCCCCCTTATACACCCCTATTGTTGCTTAGAATTGATATAATATCTTCGTTGCCATTGCTGCAAAAATATTACAATATTACTATCGTCCAAAAGTTACATTAGTTGTGTATTTCCTGTGTATCACCATATTCTTAAAAACTAGTAAAAAAGACCATTTTTATATTAGACTATTAACCCCAATCTTCATCCACCACTGAAATCACTGTTTTTTTTTTTTTTTTAGATTTATTTATTTTATTACATATCTCCCCTCCCCCCGCTGCGGCGACGCGCCGAGACTGGTCACTGCGCAGGCGTGACTTTCCCCACTTGTGGGCGGCTTCTGCTTCCATTCACGGCCGGCTTTCAGTTCGCGGGTGGCTGGCTGCGCTCCATTCGCGGGTGACCTGCCCTGCCCGTGGCGGCTTTTGCCCTGTCCGTGGCAGCTTTGTGCCCTGCCCACGGTGGCTCTGGCCCGCCCATGGTGGCTTGCCATTCTCAAGGCGGTCTGCCCGCTAGGAGAGGTCCCCGGGAACCGAACCCAGAGCCTCCCATGTGGTATGCCAGCGCCCTATCCACTGGGCTATCCAGCCGGCCCCTGAAATCACTGTTATATACTCCCTAGATTACTCTCTAGCTTCCTTTCAACTGGCATTTACATCCACAGACAACCTGCTTCAGCCACAATCACATTTATAAATCAGCAGTTATACTCACTATAATGTATGTCACCATCAACGCTATTCATTTCCACACTTCTGCAATAAGCCTTTTTAAAAATTCTACATACATTAAGCATCAGCTTCCATTCTCCACCCACATTCTCTCTCCTACTAACCAGAGTTTACCTCAGTGAGTTTACTCATCGTGTTTAGTTCGTATTAGTTTTGTGTCTGGCTTATTTCACTCAACATAATATCCTCAAGGTTCATTCATGTTGCCGTGTGCATACCGACTTCATTCTTCCTACAGCTGAACATATTCCGTTGTATGTATATACCACAATTTGTTTATCCGTTCATCGGTTGATGGACACTTGGGCTGTTTCCATATTTTAGCTATCGTGAATAATGCTGCTATGAACATCGGTGTGCAAATGTCAGTTCTCATCCCTGCTTTCAGTTCTTCTGAATATATTCCTAGTAACAGGTTTGCTGGATCATACGGCAGTTCTATATTCAGCTTCTTGAGGTGCTGCCAAACTGTCTTCCACAGAGGCTGCACTATCCAGCATTCCCACCAACAGTGAAGGAATGTTCCCTTTTCTCCACATCCACTCAGGCACTTGTAGTTTTCTGTTTCTTTAATAATGGCCATTCTATAAGGTTTGAAATGGTATCTCATTGCAGTATTTTCTTTTTTAACTTTTTATTTTGAAATAATTTCAAACTTTTACGACAGCTGTAAAAAACAATACAAACCCTATAAGCAGAACTCCAACATACTCCCACCCCCCAGATACCCAGATTCACCAATTCCAACATTGTCCTTCCTTTGCCATATCCTTCCATCTATCTTATATCTACCTATTCATCTAACAATCATCATCGTCATCATCTATTCATTTTCTGAACATCAGAGAGCAGGATACACATACCATACTCACAGAACACATAATACTGCCATGTGCATTTCCTAAAACCAAGGGTATTCATTTATGTATCCACCTTAAGAGCAATTATGAAGTTCAAGAAATTTAACATTGCTATAAAGTTACATTCTATATTCCAGTTTTTTCTTATGTCCCAATAAAGTCCTTTTGAGCCTTTTTGCCTCTATTCTTAGATCCCATCCAGTATCATGTATTTCATTTAATTGTCATTATCTCCTTTATTTTTATTTCTTTTTTAAATTGTGGAAACATGTATACAACATATATCTTTCCATGCCAACCCCTCCCAAGCATACCGTTCAGTGGTTCACAATGTTGCAGTACCCTCCCCACCATCCATTGCTAGAACCTTCCCTTCACCCCAAACAGAAACTTGATTACTTTTGCATTAATTCCTCATTGCCCTGTCCCCCACCCCTGGCAACCTGTACTCTAATTTCTGTCTCTATGATTTGCATATTCTCTGGTATTTTCTTTGTGGTTACCATGGGACTTAAATATAACATCCTAAATCTATAACAATCTAGTTTGCTTTGATATCAACCTAACTACAATAATATACACATATTATATTCCTATGCCCCTCCACCATCCCACCTTTCTGTAGTTTTGGCACAAATTACATGTTTTTATTCTATGAATCCCACTGATTTATCATTACATTTTATGCATTTGCCTTTTAGATCCTACAGCAAGTAAAAGGGAGAGTTATATCAAAAAATATAAGAGTACTAATATTTATATTTACCCATGTCATAATCTTTACCAGAGATCTTTATTCCTTTTCTTATTTTTACTGCAATAAAACATGAAGTAAACAGTAATTAGACACCTATCAATTTTTTCTCCAAAAACAAACCAATATTGTAAACAGGAAAATATCTCTGCCTATACTTGTACAGCTTCTCAAATCATGTTTGAAGGGTCTCATCACATTCAATGGTAGAGAATTTTTAAATAGCAGTAATTATGTTCATTTTAAGAAAAGGTACTCCTCTCCTACCCACATCCCCCCAAGTATTTAACATGAAAGAATGGGCTTGCTTACACATTAATTTTATACTTATTTGAATCTGCAACAAAAGCCATCAATAATTTGGTATTTCTGTTTACAGTTGCTCCAAAGATTTTACCAATTTCACAAAGCCATTATCCAGTGTTGCCATGACATAGAGACTATAGATTCTAGGTAGCAAAGATTTCTTCTGAAACCAGTGTTAAGTCAACGAAATACAAAGCAGGGCATTACACTAAATTTCTGGATCTAGTAGACTAAAAAGAGTGAAACCTAAGAAAATTTACCTACTATGGTATAGAAGAAATCAAGTCCCACAAAAGCTGGTTTTTGTTTGTATAACATTTTCCACACTGTGTGTATCTGCAGCATCTGCTAATAAGCAGACATTCACTGTATTTACCCCTGCCCTATGTCCTAGATCCCTCCCTCCCTACCCCCAACAGTCTCCTACCTTATGCCAAGTATTGTGGATATGAGCCCAAATCATCCCAGACGATCCAGTGAACAAAGTTAGTGTAATGCACTTGTGTGAAGTGTGAGATTAAAAGAAAACTTCCTTTCAATCTTCATCAAAGTTCTGTTGTAGAAGAAAATTGGCAGCCAAACTGTCATTCTCACAAGCAAGTTATGCTTGTATCACAAGTCCCTCGGGAAATCCTAAAGCCTTTAACCTTTCTATAGCTTCTTTCTCCTGAGGTGTCACTTGAATGTCATTCATATGACCACTTCCCGCTTCTGCAATCCCTCCACTGCCGCCTCCACCCCCTCCTCCTTGGCTGTGGGCTTCCTGAACTGGTTCATTTAACAGCTGAATAAAATGCTCCCAGTGCTGGCTAATTTGCTGCAGTAACTGAGGATTCTCTTGAACCTATCTGTTGTAGCAGTGCTGGGAGCAGGGAGTGATTCTGTTGAATGATTTGTCTCATCTGTTGAAACAGAGGCTGGTTTTGTAAAACTTCAAGTTGATGTCCCCCAAAACTTGCTGTTGCAGTTGTTGCGGTCATAGTTGCTGCAGCTGCAGACACTGCTGAAGACTGAGCCCCAGTTCTAGTGACTTGAGGGGGGTCCACTACAGCCTGACTTTCTCTGTCTCCAGGGATTCCCATCAAAAGCTTCTCCACGGCTCTGTCAGGGCTGTTGAAACTGGCTCTCAGGGCTGCAGTTACTTGCTTTTGTTCAAGGCTATTGACATGATCTCAGTTACCAGTCTCCTAAGACTGACTCCTCACAAGTGCACTTGTTGCATATTCAAAAAGATTTGGCTGAGAAGGATCTCCTGATGTGCTGTCAGTTCAAGTTGGGCAGGTAGCCGCCAGCGTCTCTGTGGGCTTTTCTGCAGGCTTCTCTTGTTTAGTTGCACTAGCAGGTGCAGGTTCAGAAGATCCTCTCGTTGGTGCTGGAGTGATGGATGTGGCTGTGGAAGTGGGAGCCACCGCTGCAGTAGGGGAAGAAGTAACAAGTAAGGTCAGCAGTGGTGGCCGGATTTGATTGCTGAGTTGTAGCTGGTGCTAGTGTTGTCACTGCTTTGGACTTTGTTGCCATAATCACCACAAAGTTTTTCTCATCAATTTTATATTCTTTGAGAGCGGTATCATCATTAAGGATTTTGCCTGCATAAATTAATTTTGGGCCTGCTACCTGAAAGGCCTCTTTTCCCCTTGCAGATTCAGTCTTTCCTTTCAGTGCATTCACCGTGTCCTCGAAGTCGATGGTGATCTTGAAGGTCTGCCTCTGGGTGACCTGCTTGGTGCCTGCGTGCTGCTGGGCTGCCAGGCCTGCTCCAGGTGCTGGCCGCTGCGCAGGGTCTGTGCCTGGCAAGGCCCCGGGGCCGTGGTGCTCCTCACACACTGGGGAGGGTGGCAGTGGGGTGCGGGCTCTTCACAGTCATCAAGTGGGGTGACCTTTTCACTAGCGCCAGCCACTGGGCCTGCAGGGGCTACGAGGGGCTGGGAGCGACAAGCAGGGAGTCCGCTAAGTTGCCACGGGATGGTCGCTGCCATCTTCATGACTCTCCTGAGATTTTGTTTCTTCATGTGACTTCATTCAGCTGTCTAGTGTCCTTTCCTTTAAACCTACAGAACTCCCTTTAGCATCGCATGTAGGGTGGGCCTAATGTCGATAAACTCCCTCAGTTTTTGTTTATCTGGAAAGGTCTTAATCCATTCCTCATTTTTCCCTTTTAACAAATCAGTTTTACTGATGAATATTAATAAAGCATAAATACATCCAAAGTGAACAAAGGGCAGTATCTGGTGCAATCACATAGTTGTGTATTCATCACTTCAATCATTTCTAGAACATGTTCATTATTCCAATAATAATAATAAACAAAAACCAAACAAATAAACAAAAAACTCATCACCTCTCACTCTCTCTCTGATTCCCAGTCTGCACATAGCTGCAATTCCATTTCTGTCTATCTGGTTTATTTGTACTTATATTTTGTAAAAACATTCATATATATGGAATATTACCCACAGTCATATTTCACAAGAGATTTCACTATCTTTTACAGCCCTATATTACAGTTTTTAGCTTTCCTTCTAGTAATACACATTACCTTAGACTTACCCTTTCAACCATTGTCATACCCATATAATAGCTCTGCTAGTTACAAACACGATGATGAATTTTCAACATTTCTAGTCATTTCCAAAGATTTATGAACAACATTTTTTACAAATTCTATACAGAATAACCCTCAGCTTTCTATTCTCTACCCTCATTCTATTTTCTGGTGACCTATCTTTGAATTAATAACTCCATGAGTTTACGCAATATATTTAGTTCATAATAGAGCAATCATATAGCATTTGTCCTTTTGTGTCTTACTTACTTCACTCAACATAATGTCCTCCAGGTTCATCTATGTTGTCATATGCTTCATGACTTAATTTCTTCTTACAGCTATATAATATTACATTGTATGTATACATTACAATTTGTTTATCCATTCACCTGTTGATGTACACCTGGGTTGTTTGCAGATTTTGGCAATCCTGAATAACACAGCTATGAACATCAGTGTGCAGGTGTCTGTTTGTGTCACTGCTCTAAGTTCTTCTAGGAATATACCTAGTTATGGAATTGCCTGGTCACATGGCAAGTCTATATTCAACTTTCTTAGGAACTGCCAAACAGTCCTCCACAGTGTACTATTATAAATTCCCACCAACAGTGAACAAGCATTCCTATCACTCACATTCTCTCCAACATTTACATTTTCTGACTTTTTAATATTGGGCTGTCCAATAGGAGTGAAATGATATCTCATTGTAGTTTTGATATGCATTTCCCTAATCACTAGTGATGTTAAACATTTTTTCACGTGTTTCTTGGCCATTTGTATATCTTCTTTGGAAAATTATCTTTTCAAGTCTTTGTCCCGTTTTTTAAGCAGGTAGTTTGTCTTTTTATTGTTGAGTTGTATGATCTCTTTGTATATCATGGATATTAAACCCTTATCAGGTATGTGTTGCCAAATATTTTCTTCCATTGAGCTGGAAGCCTTTTCACCCTTTTGACAAAGTCCTTTCAGGTGTAAAAGTATTTAATTTTGAGGAGATCCCATTTATCTATCTTTCTGTTTGTTGCTTGTGCTTTGGGTTTAAGGTTTAAGAAACTTCCAACTACCACAAGACCTTGAAGATATTTTCCTACATTTTCCTCTAGGAGTTTTATGGTAGTTACTTTTATATAATGTCCTTGATTCTTTTTGAGTTAATGTTTGTATCAGATGTATAGGAGTCTTCTTTCTTTCTTTTCAGTACGGGTATCCAGTTCTTCCAGCACTATTTGTTGAATAGACTCTTCTAGCCCAGCTGGGAGGGCTTAACTGCCTTGTCCAAAATACTTGACTGTAGATGCAAGGGTCTATTTCTGAGTTCTTGGTTGAGTTCCATTGGTCAATCTATCTGCCTTTATGCCAGTACCATGCCGTTTTTACCACTATAGCTAGGTAAAATGCTTTAAAATCAGTAAATGAGAGTCCTTCTTTTAAAAGATCTTTTTGGCTATTCAGGGCCCTTTACCCTTCCAAATAAATATCATTATTGGTTTTTCTACTTTTGCAAAAAAGGCTGTAGGGATTTTTATGGCGATCATGTTGAATCTGTAAATCAATTTGGGTAGAATTGACATCTTAATGATATTTAATCTTCCACTCCATGAACACATAATATCCTTTCATTTGCTTAAGTCTTCTTCAGTTTCTTTTAGCAATGTTCTGTAGTTTACTAAATACAAGTCCTTTATGTCCTGGGTTAAGTTTATTCCTAAATATTTTATTGTTTTTGTTGATATTATAAATGGAATGTTTTTTCTGATTTCCTCCTCAGATTGCTCATCTATATACAATAGTGTATAGAAACACTATTGATTTTTTGCATGTTAATCTTGTGTCGTGCCACATTGCTGAATTTGTCTATTAGTTCTAGAAGCTTTGTTGTGGATTTTTCAAGAGATTCTAGGTATAAGATTATGTCATCAATGAATAGTGAAGATTTTACTTCTTCCTTTCCTATCTGGGTGCCTTTTATTTCTTTATCTAGCCTAATTGCTCTATCTAGAACTTCTAGCACAATAATGAATAACAACTGTGACAGTGGGCAACCTTGTGTTGTTACTGATCTCAGTGGGAAAGCTTACAGTCTTTCACCATTAAATACTATGCTAGCTGTAGGTTTTTCATACATGCACTTTATCATATTGAGAAAGCTTCCTTCTATTACTATCTTTCAGAGTGTTTTATCAATAAAGTGCACTGAATTTTGCCAACTGCTTTTCTGCATCATTAGAGGATCATGTGATTTTTCTTCTTTAGTTTATCAATGTGATTTATTACAGTAATTGATTTTCTTGTATTGAATCATCCTTGCATAACTGAGATAGCACCCACTTGATTGCAGTGTATAATTCCTTTAATATGTTTTTGCATTCAGTTTGCAAAAATATTGTTGAGGATTTTTTTACCTCTTGTCATTAGGGATAATTTTCTTTTCTCCAAATTTTTTAAATCTAGTTTTGGTATTAGGGTGATGTTGGCTTCATAGAATGAGTTTGGTAGTGATCATTCCTGTTCAGTTTTTTGGAAGAGCTGGAGCATCATTGGTATTAGATCATTTTCAAATTATTGGTAGAATTTACCTCGAAGCCCACTGGTCCTGGGCTTTTCATCTTTTTGTGAGTTTTTTGATGACTGTTTCAATTTCTTCACCTGTGCTTGGTTTGCTGAGGTGATCTGTTTCTTCTATGGTCAGTGAAGGTGGTTCATGTGTTTCTAGGAATTTGTCCATTTCATCTACATTGTGTAGTTTTTGGCATACAGTTGTTTATAGCACCCTCTTATGATCTATCTTATTTCTGCAGTGTCAGTGGTTATGTCTCCCATATCATTTCTGATTTTATTTTCGCATCTTTATTTTTTTCTTTGTCAGTCTTGGAAAGAGTTTGTCGATTTTGTTGTTCTCAAAGAACCAACTTTTGATTTTGTTAATTCCCTCTATTGTTTTTTTGTTCTCGACTTCATTTATTTCTCCTCTGATCTTTGCTATTTCTTTTCTTTGGCTTGGTTTGGGATTAGTTTGCTGTTCTTTTTCTAGTTCCTCCAGTTGTGCTGTTAGACCATTAATTATAACTCTTTCTTCTTTTTTTACTGTTCTGTAAGCTTTGAGGGCTATAAATTCCCTTTCAGCACTGTCTTTGTTGTGTCCCATAAGCTTTGATATGTTGTGTTATCATTTTCATTAATCTCGAGATATTTATTCAATTCTCTTGCAGTTTCTTCTTTGAACCACTTATTATTTAAGGTGTGTTGTCTGTTCTCCATATGTTTATGAATTTTCCATTTTTCTATCCATTCATTACATTATGATCGGGGAAAATGTTTTGTATAATTTCAATCTTTTTAAAATTTGAGTCTTATCGTGTGACCCAACATAAGGTCTATCCTGGAGAAGGATCTATGTGTGCTTGAAAAAGAATGTACGTCCTTTTATTTTGGTATACAATGATCTATGAATGTCTGTTAAGTCTAATTCATTTATCATATTATTCATCTTCTCTGTTTCTTTTTTTTTTAAAGATTTATTTATTTTTATTTATTACATATCCCCACCCCCCTTCTGCTTGCTCTTGCTGTGTGTCCATTCTTCTGTGTTTTTTCTATGTCTGCTTCTTGTCTCCCCCGTCTTTTGCGGCGACGCACCGAGTCGACCCTCCGCGGAGGCGACTCGCTCCGTTTGTGGGTGGCTCCATTCCGTTTTCACGGGCGGCTCCGCTCCATGTTTTGCGGGCAGCAGTCCTCCATGTTTTTGCGGGGTGCACGGCTTCCGCGCTTCGCAGGCGGGAACTCCGTTTTTTTCACAGGTGACTTTGCCATGCCCGTGGGGGCTCCGCCCTGCCCGTGGCAGCTTT
>PVKH010037487.1:0-11456 GCA_004027955.1 Chaetophractus vellerosus | reverse complement strand
GACTCCCACCTACCACAAAATCTTAAAGATGTTTTCCTACATTGTCATATAGGAGTTTTAGTTCTGTCACTTTTATATTTAGGTCTTTGATTCTTTTGGAGCTCATTTTTCTATAAGGTGAGAGATAGGGGTCCTATTTCTTTTTTTGGATATGGACACCCAGTTTGCCCAGCACCATTTGTCGAATAGACTGTTCTGGCCCAGCTGGGTGGACTTAACAGCCTTATCAAAAACCACTTGACTATAGATGTGAGGGCCTATTTCTGAGTTCTCAATTCAGTTCCATTGGTCAATCTTTCTGTCTTTATGCCAGTACCATGCTGGTTTTACCACTGTAGCTATGTAATATGCTTTAAAGTCCAGAATTGACTTGCTGAGTAAAGCAAGCCAGACAAAATGACATTGTTATTTTTAAAACATATTTTTGGTTGCTTAGAGTCTCTTATTCTTCCAAATAAATTTGATTATTGACTTTTCTATTTCTGCAAACAAAGGTTGTGGGGGGTTTTATTGTGATTGCATTGAATCTATAAATCAGTTTGGGTAGAATTGACATTATAACGAAATTTAGTCTTAATCCATGAACAATCCAATTATTTAAGTCTTCTTCAGTTTCTTTTACAATGTTTTGTAGTTTTCTGAATACAGGTCTTTTATGTCCTTCGTTAAGTTTATTCCTAAATATTTGATTGTTTTAATTGCTATTATAAATTGAATGTTTTTTTTCTGATTTCCTCCTCAGATTGCACATCAGTAGTACAGAGAAACACTATAGATTTTTGCCTATTAATATTGTATCCTGCAAATTTGCTGAACTCATCTGTTAGTTCTAGTAGTTTTGTTGTGGATTTCTCAGGATTTTCTAGATATAGGATCATACCATCAGCAAATAGTGAAAGATTTAGTTCTTCCTTTCCTATATGTGTGTGTTTTATTTCTTTTTCTAGCCTATCTGCTCTAGCTAGAATTTCTAATCCATTCTATTAGTCTGTGTCTTTTGATTGGGCAGTTCATGCCATTGTCATTCAATGTTATTACAGTGAAGGCATTTCTTACTGCCAAATGCCTTTTCTGCTTCAATCAAGAAGATCATGTGATTTTTCTTCTGCAATGTATCAGTGTTGTTTATTACACTAATTTATTTTCCTGTGTTGAACCACCCTTGCATACCTGAGATAAGACCCACTTGATCATGGTGTATATTTATTGAAAATATTTGAACCTCTATTCATTAGAGATATTGGCCTGTAGGTTTCTTTTTTTGTATTATCTTTATCTGGCTTTAGTATTAGGATGATGGCTTCATAGAATGAGTTTGGTAGTACTCTTTTCTGTTCAATTTTTGGAAGAGCTTGAACAGGATTGATATTAGATCACCTTTGAATGATTCGTGGAACTCACCTGCGAAACCATCTGGTCCCAGGTTTTTCATCTTTCTGAGGTTTCACTTGTGATTGGTTTCCTGGGGTCTTCTATTTATTCTTGGGTCAGTGTAGGTGGCTAAAGTGTTTCTATGAATTTTTCAACCTTTACATTTTGTCATTTTTTGGCATACACTTGTTCATAGTAACCTCTTATGATCTCTTATTTCTGTGGGGTTAGTGGTAATGTCCCTCTACTCATTTCTGATTTTATTTAATTGCATCTTATTTCTTTTTACTCTGTCTGTCTAGGTAAAGGATTGTCAATTTCGTTGGTCTTCTCAAAGTAATAGTCTTTGGTTTTGTTGATTCTTTCAATTGTAGTTTTGTTCTTGTTTTCATTTATTTCTGCTCTGATCTTTACTGTTTCTTTCTTTTGGCTTGATTTGGGCTTAGTTTGCAGCTCTTTTTCTTTTTCTTTCAGGTGTGCAGTCAGTTCTTCAATTTTAGCTCTTTCTTCTTTATGAATGTAAGCAATGAGGGCTATAAATTTCCCCCTCAGCACTGCCTTTCCAGTTTTCCAGTATCCCATAGGTTTTGACATATTGTGCTCTCATTTTCATTCATTTTAAGATATTTGCTGAATTCTCTTACAATTTCTTATTTGATCCTCTGATTTTTTAAGAGTGTGTTGTTTAACCTCCATATATTCATGACTTTCCCCCTTTTCCACTCATTATTGATTTCCAGCTTCATGCCATTATGATCAGAGAAAGTGTTTTGTGTAATTTCAATCTTTTTATTTTTTTTTTCATTTTAAAACAATTTATTGAGGTATATCATTCATACATGAACATACATAAACAATAACTATTTAGTAAACATTGTCAACTTACAAAACAAACGTGCATAACTTCATTCAGGGCTCCCATACATCATCTCACCACAAATACTTTGCATTGTTGTGAAACATTTGTTAAATTATGAAAGAGCATCATCAAAGTATTACTACTAACTATAGTCCAAATCTTACTCCCCTATCCGTTTTTAAAAGATTTATTGATTTATTTATTTACTTTTATCCATTTTTATACCCCTCCCCCTTTTTTGCTATTTTTGTGTCCATTTGCTGGGCAATTCTCTGTGTCTGTTTCCTGCCATTTCTTCTCATCCTTCTCCTCCTGTGTACACTGGGATTTGATCCTCATAACTTCTGATGTAGGAGAGAGGTGTCCTACCACCTGTGCCACCTGAGTTCCTGGCTTTTCAGCACATCTCATATTGGCTCTCCTCTGTGTCACTCTCCTGCTACATCATCATCTAGTGGCGTGGCTCAGTGGGGCCTGATGGCACACCTGCATGTGGATCTTTTGGGGCTTACCAACTCATGGGGCCTGGGGACTTGCCTACACCTGGGGTCTGTTGGCACACCCACACTTGGGACCTGCTGTTTCTCCTATGCATGGGGCCTGGCACTGTACCTGTGCATGGTGCCTGTGGGGCTCACCCACTTTCGGGGACTAACGGCACACCAATGCATCGGGATTGGCATCCTCTGCACATTCTATATTTTTCTTTTTATTTATTTTTACTAGGAGGTCCTGGGGATCAAACCTAGTTCCCTTCATATGGGAGATGGACACCCAACCATTTGAGCCACATCCACCCCCCCAATATGTCTCTTAAGGTTGACCAAAGAGAGCTGAAGTTACTGTCATTTCCCATACAGGATGGTCATATACTAAATCAGTATTTGTTTATCACCAGCATTCTAAGAACCAGACCTAGGGAGAAAAGCTAGGTCTGGGGACACATGCAAGGTTTCTAATTTAGCAAATGTCTGACCTACCATGATTATCACAAAATCAAGAGAATGAGAATATTTACAATAATTTCAGTCTTTTTAAATTTATTGAGACATGTCTTGTGTCCCAACATATGGTCTATCTTGGAGAAGGATCCATGAGCATTTGAAAAGAATGTATATCCTGCTATTTTGGGGTACAAACAGATTTGCATTTAAGATCTGTTTTGTCTGATATTAGTATCACTATTCCAGCTCTATTTTTGTTACTATTTACATGGAATATATTCTTCCAATGTTTCACTTTAACCTGGTTTTGACCTGTGTCTGAGGTGAATCTATTGCAAACAACATATAGAGAGCTCATTTTTCCAATCCATTCTATTAGTCTGTGTCTTTTGATTGAACAGTTCATGCGATAGTCATTCAATGTTATTACAGTGAAGGCATTTCTTACTTCATCTATTTGTCCTTTGGTTTCTCTTTTCCTTATTTCTTTTTTGTATTTTTTTCAAAGGGACACCCAACTTGTTAGTTTTATTATATTTTATTTTTTTTAATTTTTTTATAAATCTATATATATTTTTAGGATACATTGATTACACAAATGTTACACAGAAATTCCAGGAGTACCCATATGCCACCCCCCCACACCTCCCAAAACCCCCTACATACACATCACTCATCAGTGTGGCATAACACCTGTGAGAGATATACACATTTTGGGGCTTTGCCATCAAGCATAGATCACAGTTCAGACTGTAGACGACCTCTCTCCCACACAGTTCCGCATGATTCATGATGATACAAAATGGCCTACATCCTCCATTGCAACAGCACCCACGACAATTCCCAAGTCCCAAAAAAAAAAAACCCACATTACAATTGCCCTTCTCTCTCCCTGCCCCCAAAGTGTCCAGTGACCCTGGCTCCACATAATTTTGCAATTTCTTCCATTGCATATATCACAAGTCAATACCAGGACACCAACAAGTCCATTCTAGTCCATAGTTCTTTCCCCAATCCCAAGGATTCTGGGATGGTGATGTCCCCTCCACCACCAAGTGAGAGGGGGCTTATATCCCATGGATACAATGGAAGAGATTATCCTTCCTGTAGCTGCAGGCTCTCTCCTTTCCCCAGCATAGCCATGGTCCATCATCAACTCCCAACTAGGTGTCCTGGGTGAGTCCATTGAGTTGTAGAGTAGGAGTTGCAGGTCCACAGAGTCTGTGGATACAGTTGACACATGGACACCCTGTAGTCTCTGGTCTATGGAAGTACATGTAAAACTCTGGCATCAAATATAGGTTTGAATAGAAGAGACAGATGGACCATGTGCAGTGAAGACATATTTCAGTCAGACTCTGTCACTCTCAGGAGCAAGTATTCCAAATTAGGGCCCACTACTAAGACCCCAAACACAGGGGCTATCTGACCTCATATAGGACCTGGATATCTCCAAATCCCTCAGGAAGCCCTCTGTTTGGGGTGATATCCATATTGGAAGCCGAGGAGGTCCTACAGAGATCTGCATAAGTTTTACCACTGGGTTGACCTCTTGAATCACTTTGAAGTCTCTTAGCCCTATGAACTCACTTGTCTTTACCATTTCCCCCTTTTATTTGAAGTCTTTTTCCACTCATACTGCCCATTGGCATTTGTTAGTAATCCCTCATTTCCAGGGAGGCTCATCCCAGGGAGTCATGTCCCATGCTGTGAGGAAGGTAATGCATTAATATTCTGAGTTTGGCTTAGAGAAAGGCCACATTTGAGCAACAAGGAGGTTCTCTAGAGCCAACTCTTAGGCACCCCTTAACACAAGACTATTTCACTTTCAACATCAATGATTCATAAGGCTAGTCATCAATAACAAGGGCCCATTAATGGATCACCCTCCTTTGCCAGACACTGCCCCTCCACTCAGGGGGATGTTGCTACTCTTCTGGAAAATATGGCAGAGCTCTCCAAGATGGGAATTCAGTGTTCTCCCATTTACTGAGTAATAATTCACCCCATGACCATGTCCCATGAGCATTTGAACAATTATGTATGACTTTTATGTATGTTCAGGTGGACTTCCTCCCATGCACCCCCAACCTTGACACCTCCCCAACCAATGATCCTCTCCCCTCCCCATTGTGACCCTCCTGTGATCCATACCCTCTTCACAGGTGAAGCCATAAATAGCCAATTGCAATGAATAGGGAAATGAAATAATAATGGTACTTAAATGTAAGAGTTAAAATGAAGGAGAACTTCAAAATAAAGAATAATTTTAGAAATTTTAAAAAAAAAGAAAAAGGAAAACAAGGTTTTATTAAAGGATTGGGCTATTCAAAAAATGTTAAAAAATAATATATATGTATAAAATTTCTTTTTCCGATTGTGCTTTATCGGTGCAATAACTGGTGTCCAGTCTGTTTCATGGCACCTTCCTCTTCTCACTCTCAAGCAACCCTCCTCTTATCATTTAATTTTCAAAGAAGTTTTGGGTCACAGCAGAGTCACACACAGAATACAAGGCAATCTCATAAACTCAACCTCCTCCTCCATTCCCCCCATACCAAAACCTTTTTGTATGTGGATGGCAGCACCAACATAACTGACAAACAGATAGTGAAACATAGCTCCCCAACATTGTCATTGGTCCACATCAAGGTCCACATTTTAGATCATACACTTTTATAAATTTTTATGCCTGTCACCCTGTCCCATATCCACCACTGCAAGATAAAGGAAAACAGTTCCATGGGCCACCAAATGCCCTATATTCGATCCACCCCATCCCTCCCCACCACCCCTGGGCCCACAACACCCCCCAGCTCAACTCCTGGATGACAGGATTCATAGATTCACACCACAGAGTGTCCTGGCTCACTGGTTCACCCCCCACTGGAACCATCCCTAACAATGTCATTTAAATGCTAGAGTCAAAACACAGGAGAACTTTAAAAATCAGAAACAGGAGGGAGAAGAAGGCATCTTCCATTTAGGTGTGCACTCAATGGCTCTAGGGTAGGGGATGGTTGATTGGGAGTGGGAGCTGGGGAGTGTGGTCTTTGTGGGGAGCCTGGGGCACAGGAATATTGACTACATCGGTCTGGAGGCAACTGGAGTGTGAGTTGAACCATGCAGCATAAAACCATGAGTTCTTTTCACCCCAGACAGAAACACAGGTGGTTGGGTCCTGTTCCCAGGAAGGGGGTAGGAGGTTCATGGCCTCACCGGTGGACCTGTGAGGTAGGGGATAAGCCCCAAGAGTGGGAAGGTCTGACAGGGGGTGGAGAGGGTTTCTGTGGGCTTGGTTGCCAGAAACCACAAGCAGCTTAAGAGGAAAAATATCAACCACCTAGAAGCGGTGCTGAGTGGAGAGGAGAGGTGAAGCTGCTTATCCGGGGTGCAGATGCAAGGGCCGGCAATGGGAAGTTTCAACCAATTAAAAGTTCCAGGCTGAGAAACTCAGCTCACCCAGAGGAGTTAGATAGTGGGAATGGGAAAAAATTAGCCCGTGGGAAGGGATGCCAGATGGAGTGGACTGGCGTATCTGCTTACCTGTTATGCAGATGCAAGGGACAGCAACAGGAAGTTCCAGCCAACTAAAAGTTCCGGGCTGAATAACACAGCTCCCCCAGGGCAGGTAGGCAGGGGGAAATAAGAGACTACTTTCCACAAACCTATCTGGGGTCCCCTCACAAGAGGGGGTGGTCTAGAAGAGGAGTTCTTTAAGGTCCCTAATTACATCAAAAAATAAATAGAAACATTTAGACCTGCTTTACTTGCTAAATTCTGCCTCAAAGCCTGCAGAGAGAAGGCTGCAAGGCAATTGATTAATGAATAAAGGCTGAGAGGCTCCAGAAAGCACAAATCCCCAAAGGGAACACAGTTTACCCTTTTTTTAAATCTGTTTGTTTGTTTGTTTGTTTGTTTGTTTGTTTGTTTAATTAGGTGAAGATAGCTTTTTTCTTCTCTGCTGGTCTTCTTTATCCTTGACTTTCCATCCTCTCTGTATAGTGATCATGTCTACCAACACTATCTCATCTCCTTTCTTCATCTTTCTACCTTCAGCTTTCTGTCGTGGTTCTTATTTTCCACCTTTATTCATTTGCTCCCAAATTTCACCCTTGTTAACTTTTATCTTGGTTTTTCTTTACTCTTTTATTTCTTTCATCTTATACTAGCTTTTTTCTTTCACCCTACTCATTAATAGTTCTCTCTCTCATCACTCTGGTCATATAAAATACTCTATATATTCTTCTTTTTCTCTATTTGGAGTAGGCACTCCAAATTTTCCCCTATCACTCTATACTGCTTACATGAGTTAAATATTCAATTTGCTAAACCTAATAAAGCCCCATTTCCAACTTTTATCAATACAATTATTACCCCCTCTCCTTTTTCACCCCTTTCGAATGCTCTGGCCCTAATCTTCTTCCTCCAAAGGAACATAGAAAAAAGCAAGGAAATACAACAAGGGGAAGAAAGTATCAACAAGCAATCTTAACACACACACAGAATTACAAGACAAATAGAACTCTAGAACAAAGAGAGAAGCTAAGGACGTTCCATCCTCTGTGTATAGTGAGTGTGTCTACCAACACTATCTCCTCTCCTTCCTTCATCTTTCTACCTTCAGCTTTCTGTGGTGGTTCTTACTTTCTACCTTTTGTCATTTGTTACCAATTTCACCCTTGTTAACTTCTATCTTGGCTATTCTGTTCTCTTTTATTTCTTACATTTTATACTAGCTTTTTTCCCTCAGCTTATTCATTATTATTTCTTTCTCTCATCATTTTGGTCATTTAAAATACTCTCTCTATATATATATATTTCTACATTTGTAGTAGGCATTCTAACTTTTCCCCTATCACTCTACACTGCCTACATGAGTTAAATATTCAATTTGCTAAATATAATAAGGCCCCTCTCCCAATTCTTATCAATACTATTATTATCCCTTCTACATTTTCACCCCTTTTGGATGCTCTGGCCCTAATCTTCTTCCTTCAAAGGAACATAGAAAGAAGGAAGGAAATACAAGAAGAGGAAGAAAGTATCAACAAGAAATCTTAACACGCATGCAGAAAGAGAGAAGCTTATCAAGTGATCAAAACCATTGAGATATAATGATGACCAGAGGGCAACAACACATTACAAGCTATACTGAGAAAATGGAAGACATGGACCACTCCAAAGAACAAACCAAAAATCAGGAAGAGAAGCAAAACATAGAACAACCAATAATGGACCAACTTCTGGAAATCAAGGAAGAGATTAAGGATATTAAGAAAACACTGGGAGCACATACTGAAGAAATTGTAAGCATGCATAAAAAGATAACAGATATGATGCTGATCTAAGAAATCAAAAGGATGACAGATTCACATAACAGCAGATTTGAACAGTCAGAAGAAAGAATTAGTGATTTGGAAGACAGTATATGTGAAATCAAACAGATAGTAGAAAAGATAGATAAAAAGATAGAAAAAATCCAACAGGGACTTAACCGAAAACACAAAACAAACAAACATATGCATAATCGGCATCCCAGAAGGAGAAGAGAAGGAAAAAGAAACAGAAGGAGTGTTAAAGGAAATAATGGCTGAAAACTTCCCAACCCTAATGAGGGAGATGGATGTACATATCCAGGAAGCACAGTGCACCCCAAATAGTATAAATCTCAACAGGCCAACACCAAGACACATACGTGTCAAAATGTCTAATGCTCAAGATAGAAAATACTCAAGGCAGCGAGAGAAAAGAGAACCATCACATACAAAGGAAGGACAATAAGATTAAGTGCTGACTTCTCAACTAAAACCATGGAGGCAAGAAGTTGGTGGTATGACATAGTCAAGACACTAAAAGAAAAAATTTCCAACCATGAATTCTCTATCCAGCAAAGCTGGCATTCATAAATGATGGAGAGGGGCCAGCTGGATAGCCCAATGGATAGGGCACCAGCATACCACATGGGAGGCCCCGGATTCAGTTCCCGGGGACCTCTCTAAGCGGGCAGACTGCCTTGAGAATGGCAAGCTGCCATGGGCGGGCCAGAGCCACCATGGGCAGGGCAAAACCTGCCACGGACAGGCAAAAGCCACCACAGGCAGGGCAGGCCACCAGCGAATGCAGTGCAGCCAGCCACCCACGAGCTGAAAGCTGGCCATGAATGGAAGCAGAAGCCACCCACAAGTGGGGAAGCCACGCCTATGCAGTGACCAGTCTCAACACGTCACCACTGTGGGGGAAGGGGAGATATGTAATAAAATTAAAAAAAAATGACGGAGAGTTCAAAATATTCACAGATAAACAGAAATTAAAGGAATATGCCAATAAGAAACCTGCACTTCAAGAAATTCTAAAAGAAGCTCTAAAGGGTGAAAGGAAAAAACAGGAGAGAGAGAGTTGGAGGAGAGTGTAGTAACAACAGTAATGACTCAAACAGAAACAAAAACTACATAGGACATACACAAACTGAAAGAAAATATGGCAGATGTAAGAAATTCATTGAGAGTAATAACACTGAATGTCATCAGCTTAAACTCTCCAGTCAAGAGACACAGACTGGCAGAATGGATAAAGAAATATGACTCATCTATATGTTGTTTACAAGCGACCCACCTTAGGCCCAGGGATTCAAGGAGGCTAAAAGTAAATGGCTTGAAAACAATTTTACAAGCGAATAATAACCAAAAAAGGGCAGGAGTAGCTATTTAATATGGGATAAATTAGACTTTAAATGCAAAACAATCATAACAGACAAAGATGGAAACTATATATTAGTAAAAGGGGTAATCTCTCAAGAAGAGAGAACAATCATAAACATTTATGCAACTAATCAGGTTGCCTCCAAATATGTGAGGCAAACACTGGAAAAACTAAGTGGAGAAATAAATGCTTCCACAATCATAGTGGGGGACTTCAATACACCATTATCATCATTAGACAGAACATCTAGACAGAGAATCAGTAAAGAAACAAAGAACCTGAACAATATATTAGAAGATCTGGACGTAATAGATATATACAGAATGCTGCATCCTAATACAGTGGGATATACATTCTTCTCGAGTGCACATGGATCATACTCCAAGATAGACTACATGCTAGGAAACAGAACAACTCTCAATGAGTTCAGAATGATTGAGATTATTCAAAGCAACTTCTCTGACCACAATGTAATGAAGTTGGAAATCACTAAGGGCCAGAGAAGAAGATCAGGTATGAAGATATGGAAATTAAACAACACACTCTTGGACAAACAGTGGGTCAAAGAGGAAATCTCAAAGGATATCAGTAACTACCTCAAATAGAATGAAAATGAGAACAGAACATATCAAAACCTATGGGATGTGGCCAAAGAAGTATTGAGAGGGAAATTTATTGCTCTAAATGTATATATTTAAAAAGAAGAAACAGCTAAAATTGAAGTATTAATTGCACACCTGAAAGGATTGGAAAAACAACAACAAACTAATCCCAAAGGAAGCAGAAAAAAAGAAATAACTAAGATCAGAGCAGAGCTAAATGAAATAGAAAATAAGAAAGCATTAGAAAAAATAAACAAAACCAGAAGCTGGTTTCTGAGAAGATCAATAAAATTGACAAACCCTTAGCCAGACTAGCAAAGAAAAAGAGGTAGCAAAAGCAAATACACAAAATAAGGAATGAAGAAAAGGATATCACTACTGACCCTACTGAAATAAAGAACATCATAAGGGGATACATTGAAAAATTATATGCTAACAAGAATGATAATTTAGAAGAAATGGGCAAATTCCTAGAAACTCACAAGCAGCCTACACTGACATAAGAGCAAATCGATGAACTCAACAGCCCAATTACAAGTAAAGAGATAGATTTGGTCATCAAAAACCTGCCAACAAAGAAGAACCCAGGGCCAGATGGGTCTCAGCTGAATTCTACCAAATATTCCAAAAAGAACTAACACCAATCCTGCTTAAACTCTTCAAAAAATAGAAACAGAAGGAACACTCCCTAACTCATTCTATGTTGCCAACATTACCCTAATACTGAAGCCAAAGACAACACAAGAAAGGAAAATTACAGACCAATCTCTCTAATGAACCTAGACGCTAAAATCCTCAACAAAATACTTGCTAAACGCATCCAACAAGATACCAAAAGAATTATACACCATGACCAAGTGGGTTTTATCCCAGTTATGCAAGGATGGTTCAACACAAGAAAATCAATGTAATACACCACATTAACAAATTGAAAGAAAAAAATCACATGGTCATCTCCATAGAGGCAGGAAAAGCATT
>PVKH010037486.1:0-11453 GCA_004027955.1 Chaetophractus vellerosus | reverse complement strand
GAACTTACATTCACTGGGTGGGGGGGTGGGATGGGGTGGGATGCAGGGAATTGAACAGCACAGTTCAAGTTCTGGTGTGTAACTTTTCAAACACATGGCCTTTCATATTGGACTTTGTGCTTCCAGCATCTTTTGCACCTTAGTGGCTTGACTTTTCCAGATAGATTTTTCTGTGCTGTATTCTTCCAGGTCTGGACTCTGGTTTTTAGGTAATAACTAGGGTGTTAGCTCATGCTCTCTTAGGTCTTATAAGATGGAAATTACTAAGGATATGATGATATGTTGGTGGGGGAAAATGTGTCTATGAGTCAGGGAATGTTCTCTTTTCACAGATTTTTGAGGATTAGCCCGGGTCCAAGGCAGGGCTTGCTCTTGAGTTTGGGGCTGCAGGGATGTCCACATTGATGTGCTTGTGTTCCCCCAAAACGAGGGCAGTCTGTTCGCTTCTGGGTTGCTTTCTGTCTCCCTTCCTGGGCCTGGAAAGTGCCTTAAAAGTTTATAAATTCAGGAGGGACAGACAGGGACAAGTATTTGCTATTTGTTAAATGATGAAAAGAGGGGGGATAAAAGTGGACTTAGTAAATTTTTTTATCGCTGTTAAATTCATGGATTTGCAATTTGCCAAGGAAAAATGCAAAATTCAAGATGATACCTGCTAAAGCACGAAGGATATGTCCGTAACAACCATCAGACCAGCTTTGGGGTAACCCACTAGAATGGGCTTCATGTTTTCCCCCCTGCTCTAAACAGCAAGGAGATTTTCTAGATGAGAACCTGAATCTGTTCAAAGTAACCAGCGGCAAGATGAGTATTATTTATTCAAGTCTGGAACCCTGAGTGGGAGGACTCGGGATGGAAGGAAGGAAACCAAACGCTTCAACTGCTGGAGAATGTTGCTGTTCTCAGCCATGCAAGGAGCCGCAAACATCCATCACATCAGAGAGCCTCTGTAGATAAAAATTCCCCACCCATCCGGGGATGCCCAAATTACATCCTTAAAATCAGTTTCTCTTCTCCTTCCCTTGGTGGTTATTTAGCGCCCACTTCCGTAAACCGGCCCCTGAGTCTACCTTGTGGTCTAGGCACCCAGCTCCTGCCTCTCTACACCACTGGAGTGGAGTCCTCCCTAAATCAACTCTCCTTACATGAACAAGGAGTGGCCAAACAGATAGAGAGTTCTCGTGTCCGTAACCAGAAGTGACCACAGCCAAAATGGTTCCATTTCGTCTCACAGACGTCCTGCCACATTCTCTCCCAGCAGGAGACTGAAGAATGGTGCCGGGAAAGCGGCCTTCTGTCCTGAACTTTCCCGTATTCCCAGGAGGAACATGAACTTTAGCTTCGGGATTCATCTGTTGTAATTTATATGAACTTAAAGCTATAGTAAAAATTCCAGAATCTCGTTATTTCCTTCTATGGGAGATAAGAAAAAATGGGACCTTTTAAATGGACCAACAGATTTCCAGAGAGATTTATCACAATTGTGTAAAAGGGAAGTTGGGGAAAGAAAACTGAGGTGGTGATGGGGAGGGGGTTTGTCTCTGGCCCACCCCATGGCCTTGCAGAGACCACATGGTTGTCATGCTAATCCATGCCCCATGTCCACCAACAAAGGATGGAATCCAGAGCACTCTCCTGCCTTCTGGACAAGAAGAGAATTGGCTGAGCTGGTGAGAGGGTAATAAAAGAGGATTAGCTGGGAGAGAGTAAGTCAGCGCCATCTTTGCAGTAGAAATAACCTTCTGTGGATCGCTGGGGCTGGGGGAGACAGAAAACAAACTCACAAATGGACATTCTGTTGTCTTTTTGTAAACACGGAGGAGTCCAGTCAACGTTGGGAGGGCTTCTCAGGGCCGAAAGGAGTCGGGGGAGCCTGGGGATGGGCTCAGGAGCTGAGCGTGAGTTGAGTTGGGCACAGCTTTCCAGAATATCTGTCTGAGGCCATGTTGGGGTTGGCCTCACCCGTTGAGCAGTTTTTCCCAGGCCCAGCATTTCATTCCCAGTGGCCACAGGAAGCTGAACAGGAGGCCCCACACACTTTCCAGGAGGGAAGCCAGCCAGGTGAGCAGAGCCCTGGGGCCACGTCCCTGCCCTCTCCCCCGCCCAGGTGCGGCATGTGCTCCGGAGGGGCAGCCCTGCTCTGCATCTCTGCTTCCCTCTGCACAAATTGGAAACGACTAACCTTGCCATATTTAGAGCACCGTGAACGGCCACCCGCCTCCAAGGGGTAATCATGCAGGCATAAATTCGGAAAGTTGCTAAGCTATGAGCAGTCTTATGAGCATTAAAAGTGTCCTCTTTGCCAGAAAGGTCATTCATAACTTGGCTACCCTGCTGATGTACAGCCAGTGATATTGATTGATTAATGTATAAAAGCACCAGATCCATTTGCTTCTATGAAAGAGAATAAAGTGCAGTCGACTCTCTCTTTATTTTCACCTCATCCTTTTGTTTGAAGGACATTTTTTTCCCGTCTCTTTTTGTTTTGCCGGCTAGGTTTAAGGGGGTTACAAAAAGCCAGTTTCTGCCAAGTAATGTGTTCACAAAGGGAACATTGATTCACATCAGTGTCGCTTGAATTACCCTTAAAGGTTTGCCAAGGAGTTGCTCCCATATTAACCTTCTGCTCACGAAGGGAGAAATAAATAAATAAGTCATAAAATCAGCTTCGTTGCTCTGCACTTAGTTTTCAACTTGATCTAAAAGAATTTCTTCTGAGGCTAATTGTGGTGAAAGGCATCCACCAGAAAGCCCCTTGTTGGTTTTGGGGGTGCGGGGCGAGAGGCAGCAAGGGAAATTCCCCCTTCCCCAGCCAAGCCCCCTGAGCCCCCTTTCACCCAGCAGACTGCTGCATTTACTTCCAGTGCAGAGATTAGTTCTGATTGGCTGCCCTGCCTTTCAGGCTGAGGAGCCGCGTCCCCTTTGCACTCTCAGGCAGTTCACACAATCAGGTGGTGGAGATGGCAAGAGAAACCTGCCTTTGTCTGAATCCTGAAGGCTTTTGGTGTGGGAGGCAACTTTGCATCGATGGAATGAATTAGTTACTCAGACTTCAGCGTCAACTGTGTATTTCCCAGTTCCTTGCAAACCTAGTAGGACAGCAGGCTGGAGTTGTTGGGGTTAACTTCAGATTAAGTCTTTAGTTAGTTAGTTTGTTTGTTTGTTTCTTTTAAATTCCATTATCCAGGTAGTCTGAAGAATTTCCTGTCCTTGAAAACCAAGATGGCGTTGATGCTCTGTGAACTCTAAAGCTTATTGATTACCCTGTGATTGGGTGAGCCCTGGAGCTCTGTTACTCAGGTTTTCTTTCAGTAACTTGATCAGAAATGCCTGGGAGATAGCCCTGCACTGGGCAAGTATGAAGGACATCGGTTGGTATCTGCTGATTGCCCATCTTGGATTCCTTAGCATTTGACGCAGCTGCTTTCAGTGTTGGGAAGATTTCAAAACAGCATTTCAAACATGCTAGGGATCCTGTGGAATGTGGAATTACAGAACCTAAGCCTGCATTTAGGTCCCAGGGGAGTGGGATCTGAAGTGTCACCTGCAGGTGTCAGTGTGGAGCGCTCCCTGCTGGCTGCCCCAGCTGCCCCTGTGGCAGGCCATGGCATTGCCTTGTGGGTTGTCTCTACTTCTGATGTGAACCAGGAAATGAAAAGCTGTCCCCCTGGCTGTCCCCATTCACTTGGGGAGGTCCACTTTACAGAGGCTAAGGTAGATGGCCCAAATGCTTCATTCACCTGGGCCTGGATGTTTCTGTCAAGGCTGGTGCTGCAGATGTTGGAAAAACCAGTGTCCTATCACTCTGCAGCTCTTGAACATTAAGAGTGTTGATGGCTGGGAGCTACAAAAGAGTTTTCCCTGCGCTTAGGAAGAGGAGATGTACAAGTCTTTCCTGGGATTCTGGACTCTCAGCCCCAGAATACCTTCTCTTTGCCCCGGGCAGCCACCTCCCAGGTAGTGGAATACTGTGAGATTCCAGATGAAAACTCTATATTGCTTTTTTTTGTCCCCTTCCAGAGGTGGTTCAGGAGTTTGAAGGTATCTGAGCGCCTATGAATCCCTCCTAGTTAAAAGAGGAGTAAGCCAGCTGCACTTGGCCTGTGTTTCGATGGAGAAGCCATTCTTCATTTGGGGGCACAGCACCCTCTGCCCCGTCTGCTTCTGCATGGCACTTTGAGTGATCTTTTCTGTTAAGACACAAGCAGTGCCATGTTATGGATGGTTTTGGGTCTGACTCCAGTGCAGGTGCCTCAGGTCAGCCTCACTGGCCTCGTCCTTGTCCTAGAATATGGCAAGTGAATCACAGACAGGGCCAGCATCTAGCTTTATTGTCACATGTGTGCCATGCCATCAGTTTCTTTCCCTTCACTACAATCAGGGCTCATTGCTCAGCTAGCCCCAAATTGCTGGTGAAGTGTTGGGCTGTACAGGGAGCCAGACTAACTTTATCTAATTGTTTAATTAAAACCTTGGGTTTCTAATTGCAGTCTAAACACAAATGCCTTTTGTTAATGAAAGGCAACCTCTGGGCTTGGTGTTCTCATGCACAGGATTTCGTTTTCATTTTTCCCAACTTGAGAATCAACATTCAAATTACCACGGCGAGGAAAGGTGGCTTTTTTTTTTGCCTTTGCATGAGAGGTCCCACAATTCCTTTCTCAGTCCTTGTCAGCATCTTATCTAGCCTGTGACTGCCTTTCCGATTTCATAGTACAGTGCATCAAATTTATAAGTCCCTTCTCCTGCTGGAGTAATCAGAAAGGCAGAGAAAAACCCGAAGTTTCTCTGGGAGAGGCATTATTTTCCCTATTTTTAGTGCAAGAGGTGGAATGGAAATATTTCAATGCTTGCTTTTTACAGGGGAAAACTTCCCTTGATTTCCAGATGAATCTTGGCCCCTTCCCCCCACCCTCCACCCCCTGCTTCCCTCTGCTGGGGGTGATAGGAGCTGGTTCAGAGAATGCAATGAAAATGAATCCATTTTCTTTCTTCTGTCTCTGCAGAATAAATTAGAATTTGCCTGCCTTAATAAAATGGCTGCATCCCCCTGCCGTCTTTCCCACCTCCAGAGTGTCCTTTCCTTAGTGGCCAGCTCTCCCGTGATGAATCTCAGCTCCAGAGCTCCTTGTTACAGGCTGGTGGTTTCCCGTGTATTGCCTGTACTTGTGTTCTCGTGTGCACACAGTTTCACACGGGTGCGTGCATGCTAGCACTGGGGGATCCCGATGGCCGAAGGTGTGGAAATTTGTCACCAGATCTCATTTTCCCCGTTGTCAGATGTGATGGTTATAATTGATGCAGAGGTCGGTGCAATTTGCAGTCTGTCTGCCATTAGCCCTGCCTCCTGGAGTTGAGGTGACCATAATATAGAATATATTTTGGGGGGAAGGGAAAGAGATTGAAGATGGGGAGTGTGCAGCATAAATCTTTTCACTCTGCCCAGCCCTTTCTTTATTTACTGGAACATATTTATATCTGTGTACTGTAGAGTATTTTATCTCCCTGTTGCTCTCAGATGGACTGATGGGAATTTGTTGTTTGAATTTGGGGTGGTTTTCCTATTTGGACCTCTCTACCTCCCTCCCCCCCCCTTAAATTTGTGTTTTAATTTCTGTTTCCTAGGTTGATTTTTTTTTCCCCTTCCCATTCTGACACTAATTATGCCAGCCGCATTGGGAGCACTCACTGCTGGGAGGTACCCAGCTAACTGTTAAGAAGGGTTTTAAAAACAGGCTGAACTCTTTCTTAATGAGGCTCAATCGGGCTCTCCTTCGGGTGGTTATGTTTTGCTGATCTGTCAGTTTTTCAAGGATTTAATTGCACTTTTTTCATATTAGTCTTTGAAATTGGCCTATACAATCCTGCTATAAAATACATTTTCTTTTTTTAAAAAGCAAAAAGTTAGTAGCTTTTGTCTGCCTTCTTTTTATTGCTATTTTGTTTTTCACCCTCATCACTCTGAGAGCAACTCTTGCCATTCGCTCTTGGGAACCAACAAGGGTGAGAAGATTTATGCCCCAGCTCAGAATGGAAGTGGCAGGAAGAGCCATGAAGAGTCTGGGTCTCTAGGCCTCAGAGGCAATTTCCCCTTTTCTTAAGCTTCCATCTTTGGTGCTCTGATAACAGCAGCTCGGCTCGTGCTTCCTCTCCGGCCTTCGCTCTTGGCCAGGGGCAGGGAGAGGCTCTTGGGCTCAGCCGCTGCGCCTTTAGTCCTGGGAATGACAGATGCCATCGGGTGGTGCCAGCCAGCTTACCAGTGTCTTGAGCTTTCGAACATACGAGGCGAAGGAAAGAGAGAGTCCAAAAGGCAGAACGCAGAAGTCATCAGGCAGGGGAGGGGGAGGGAGGCAAGGCCATCTCCTTTATGCTATTATCTTTATGGCATAGAAAAACATGCTTGAAGCAATCAGCATGAAATTCTTAATTGCTCCGCTTACTTCTGCTCTTCTCATGGGACAGATTGTGCGAATGCTGGAGCTGCCAGGCCCCTCATGTTAGCACACTGTCCCTGCTGCAAACACTATTTTTAACTAGTGCTTTGTTTTGCAAAGATGCACAAAGCTTTTTCTTTTTTCTTTTTTTCCCAAGGATGCTAATAAACAGCAGAGACAAGAAAGAGCTATTCTAGACACCCTGACAGCAGCTACACTTTTTCAGGCAGTGTGCCATGCTCTCCCCCTGCTGCCCTGCCTTTTACTTCTTCTCTTTGGATTTCTTCATTCTCTCCCCCTTTGGTGTGTATTTTAGCTTTTTTTTTTCTTTTTCTTTTGCTTCTGAACTTATCCTGGAAAAACAAAAACAAAAACAAAATACAACACAAAAAGTTCCCTTTCCCCCTTACCCACTCTCCTGAATCTGATTTGCATCCCCTACTTCTCTCTCTTTTGATGCATATCTTCCTCTTTGAGATTTCCAGTCCCCTCTCATGAGGATGTAAAATCCAAGAACCAGATCTCAGAGATTTCAAAATAAAATAAAAGTAAACTCTGCTTAAAAAACACTTTAGCAGGAAAGCCAGGCTAATTGTAAATCAATGGGTCTTAAAATGCAGCATCGATCTCCAGTTAGAAGTTTGAAGGGGAAAGCAGTAATTACTGCACCAGAAGGTAGTTTTTCCTCTTAGTAAGTTCTGGGCAGAAAGGAGGCTCATTAGGGCAGCACTTCGGAATCTGAGTAATTAGTTTAAAAAGTACTTTTGTGGTGTTATTCCCTTGGCTAGAAATTATTGGAGTCTTCACAGATTTATAGCTCAATTCTGATAAGATTTGATTTATTATTGTGTATGGTGTGGAAGAATCTTGATACATCATCACCAAGTGAAGGGTCAGGGAAGTGTGGAGTAGAATCCCGGGAATGAAGAGGCCTTTTAGAGTGGGTGGGGTTTGCTTCTTTAATGATTCATGCTGTTCATCTGTAGTATCTAAAGTGGACAACTTAGCATCCCAGCGTGGCAGCCCTTTCCGAACACTCAAGGCCAGCCTTGTCGTCCATCAGAGGAGCAAGTGGAGACCCAGTGGACGAGGTGGTTTTCTTGTCCGGTGCATGTTGACATGGTGGGTTAGTGACAAAGTGGGATGTAACACAGTAGTCTCATTTTCCTCAAGGTGGAGCCACTGGAGGGTGAGGTCCATGCGGCAGGAATGTGTCCTCCTTGTCCAGTTGAACCCATGATGCCTGGAACCTGGTAGACATAACCCATAGATAAATGTAATTAATGAGTTAGCAAATAAAGAACAAACAGACGTCCCCTCTAATAGTGTCTTGGGCAGAGAGCTTCTAAGCTCTTCTTTTTGGGAGGAAATTCCACCATGGAGGCTTTCTCCCCGATTAGATTATCACAGCAAGGAGAGATCATTTGCTGTGGCGGAGAAAGCAAGCAGCCCTTTCTTGAAGGAACTTGGTTTCGCTTCCATAGGAACTCATCAAGAGCTCATTCTCTTTCCTCATTTTTTTATCGAAAAGAAAATATATAACATAAAACAATGCTTTTCAATCAACTCTAATCTTACTACTGAAGCATAAAGATCTCCATTTTGGCACATTATCTTTCACGTGCCAGTGTAAGTACTAAGAGCCTGTTAATGTATGTGAAAGTGCTTTGTAAACTTAGAGCTGTACGTTTTTAAAATTCTTACCAGAAACTTTAAGATATCCGTGTTTTTCTCAAGGGAGGCTCTCCGTACTCCACTTTTAATCAAGAACTATACATCAGCTGGAACAGTGGTGTACACTTTTATTAGTAGAGCTCTCTTCTCTAAAAAATGAAATCGTACATTGAACCCAATATATAAACAGTTTTCTAAAACTGTGTGACTATAGTTATTTTAGAAGTTCAAGTTTGTAACTTTTACATAGTAAGCTAAAAAAATGAGAAGAGGGCAGAGTTGATCACGTTGATCAAAATGGACACTTACGGAAGGTAGTTAAATCATATCTGACTAAACTTCTGCTTGGCTTAAGTATTTTGTTTAGGTTCTATTATTATACAAAATCCTCACTTATGTAGAACTAATTCCAAATGCTAACAGTTTTTTAGCAGGTTGTCTTCCAAGATCAGAACAGTCTTCAATTAAGCAGAAATGGCTGAAGAGGGTTTATTCTGAAGTCTACACTAAAACTATTTAACAAGGCCATATTAGTTAATGCCCTGGTCTCTAGTGTGTCAAATTTTGGCCTAGAACACATTTGAGTAGGCTTTATCATTGCAGCAGTTAAATTGAAATGGTAATCAAAATTTGCGGAAGCCCTGCAGCATTAGGCGATTCCCAGAGAGCAGTAGAGAAGAAACTCTACCCTAGAAGTCCAAGGGCTCGAGCCTGTAGAAGAACCTAGATTGCTTTTGCTGGAAAACTCATGGTGGGTGTTGGGTGGCTGGCAAAGAGCTCCACATCTGGGTGACTCCTACGCAGAATGTGCAGCCTTCAATTCCATGTGGAGTGACTTCTTGGGCTGAGGAGGCCTTGGCCTCCTCTCTGCGGCGCCGCGCCCTCTTCTCAGTGTGGGTCAATCTACACCTTGGGAAGGTGACGCCTGGCTGGGTGATCTCTCTCCAGCCCCTGCCTCGTTGGATTGAGAGTCTCCTCTCCTCTGTCCTTTGACAATGGAAGTGCTGATATTCCACGTGGAAAAACCTTCACTTTCTATTTATAAATGAGAGGAAATAGTTCTACTGTTTATCCTAGAGCCTCAAGCCATGGTTTAGCCGTGCTTTCAAACACTGAGAATTATGTCCCTGAGCCATCGCCTCGGTCAAGTTCCTGCGCTTTGTCACCACTTGGCCAAAACCTGCTTTCTCCCCGCCCCCCTCCCCACCCCGTCTTCTTTCCACAGATTCTTGTTGCTTGTACCCTCTCTCCTCGAGTTAAATGTTCATGCTTGCAGAGCTTATTAATAGCACCACTGAGTGGAGTAGTGATTTTTTTCCCTCTCTTGCTCTTTTTTTTTTGGCTTTTAGAGACAAATCTGGAATAATATTTCAAGCTGCTCTCTTCCTGGGGCAAACTCGGTAACGGCAATCCTTTTAAGGCACGTCTCGGAGTGGGGGGCGGGCATTCCCCATGTCCCCTTCCAAAGCTACAGGCCTATCAGAGCCCATCCCCTGGGCCGGGGCGTGAGCCCCTGAGTGCACCTGCGCTGTCGGGGTCCAGCTCTGCACCCGTCTGTGGCTCCATCCCACACCCTCAGCAGCCTGAGCCTTCTGTAAAAGAACTTACTGTCTCAGTTTCCTATGGCTGCTGTATCAACAGAAATTTATTGTCAAATAAATTATTCGGCTAGAAGTCCGAAATGAAGGTCACACCTCCTCTGAAACCCGGAGGGAAGACTCTCTCCTTGCCTCTTCCTAGATTCTGGTGGTTGCTGGCCATCCTTGGCAGTGCTTGGCTTACAGCTACAGCACTCCAGTCGTTTCCTCTGTCGTCACGGGACCCCCTTCCCTCTCAGGCCTGTCACGTGTCCCCCTTTCCTTCTTCCTAAAAAGGACACCAGTCATATTGCGTTAGGGCCTACCCCTAATCCAGCCTGCCTTCATCTCAACTAAACACCCTAATTCCAAACAGGGACTGGGGGATAGGACACAATTCATCCCATAATATTTACCTAAGTATTTGTTGCTGCCTGGAGATATGTTCCCCCTGGCTAGGGCATAAGTGCTCTTGAAAGGATTTATTCTGTGCATTTCAACAAACACTGGCTCAGCACTCATGTGCGTAGATTTGCTGGGCCCGTGGTGGTGCTAGTGGGGTGGTTTGTTCCTAATATGACAAGACCTTTCCTCTACTAGAGTTTGGAATTTAAGGTGGGCGGGTGATGCCTTCACCTGGGGCCTGTTGGGGACCACAGGGAGGTGGATGTCGTTAGGCGTGGTTAGCGGATATCCTTGTGGCTCGAGGATGCTGGGGGTCTGGGAAGGCTCCCCCACTGGGCAGGGGGGTGATGACATTGTAGTTTGCATTTTGGGGCGGGGCTCGTCATCACCTGGAGCATTGCCAGCAACCAGAGTCCAGTCTGGAGATGAAATCATTTCCATCAGCATCTCATCTAGAGAGGTCTCCAGATTCCTCCAGCCCTCCTGCTTGCCATAACAGGCCCCAGGCCCCTCCAACTTTTCTTCTCTTTTGTGTTCCCCGATTCAGTGTAGCACTTTTGTTGTCACCACTAGAGCACGGAAAGTGGATTCTTGAGCAGAAGGATAGGTGTGATTTTTCTCCATCGCTGAGCCGCAAGTGGCAGAGAGGCCTCCTGAGGTCAGTGGAAGGGCCAGGAACTCTACATAAACGTGTACATGACATGGCTCCGTCTCTCACCCCACAACAACCAGGGAAGCAAATGGCAGCCGCTGGCCAGGAATTGATTGCATTAATTGATATGCCAATATGGGAGCTTGTTACATCCGCCATTGGTTAGGAGGCCAGCTAACAAGTCCGCTGATCAATGGCACCAATAAAGATTTCACCCATTAATGAGCAGCATGGTAATTAATGTTATCCATAAACCAATTAGTCAGTAGCTAACGTATCGGTTAGCGCGGTGAGTGGCAGTGCCGAAAGTGGACAGACAGCTGCCCCATTGGTGAGGCGCTGGGTCTTCAGGGCATAACAGTGGCATGGGAGAGAGCCTGAGCTCTGGGGGTTTACTGCAAAGGAGAAAGCAAAGAGAACGTGGGCCCTGAGCTAGGACTGTGCCCGCTTGCCCCCATACCTGCCACTTTTCTCTTCTAGCTCCTCTGTCTGCCCAGCTTTCCCACGCGAGCCCCTCAGGGGCTGTTCCGGGCCGTCATGGAATGACTGCGTTCCTGGGTCACTCGGGTCCCATCTGGGCACAGCCCCCCAGGGACATCCTGTTCGCGGCTCACACGCACTGCCTTGCTCTCCTGGAGGAAGGGCCATGGCCCCTTCTGGGAACCAGGAGCAAGTGGTAAAGTAATTAACGTTCTCCCCTCACCCCACCCC
>PVKH010037485.1:0-11465 GCA_004027955.1 Chaetophractus vellerosus | reverse complement strand
TTAGCATCCACGAATCCAGAAAACTTCTAAGTGGGTGGCTCAATGCTCAGATTGATCAAAGAAATGACAAAGGTCATTATGATCGTTTAGAAACTGTCAGCTGCTTCAATAAATGAACATGCAAACAAATACCAGTTTAAACAGAAGTTTAAGTCTCACTCCCACAAAGTCCAAATCCAGAGTTCCTGATGAGTGGGTAACGATTCAGGAGCCCAGGCCCCTTCCATCTCGCAGTGCCGCCATCCTCCCACGTGGTTTCCAAGGTCGCCGTTCTCATGGCCAGTGACTTGAAAAGAACTTGCAGGATCAAGCATGGGAAGCCTGTAAAGGCTGTGTTGGCTGGAGCACATTCCCCTAACTGCAAGGAAGTCTAGGAAACATGGTTGAGCTGTGTGCCCAGGGGGAAAAGAGGAAAGCACATTGACAGCAGCAAGTGGGGTGGTGCCTGAAGTGAGACTGAACCCCGAGGCTCACAGTCCCCAAAGCCAGGTCAAACCCTTTATTTAAACTCATTAGCTGCTCATTAAACTCACAACCCCAAGCCAGAGGTGGGCTCCAAATGGCTGTGATAGGCTATCCTTTGCTCTCCCTCTTCTCGATCTTATTCATGGAGAAAGTGGGTCTTTGTGGGAGTGAACGTGGCGGCTCTCTGGGCTTTGGCCGTGTCCACAATGGAGACGGGTCGAAGTCCCCTGATCACAGTCCCATGCAAGCCGACCCACTGAGCTTTCTTGCCCAGCTGGGGCTATTAGGTAACTAAGACTCTGGGTGTCTTCTTCTAGGAATTGGAATCAGCAGACCTTTGACTATCTTCTGAGCCAAGTCCATTCTCCCTACGCTGAGAAAATGGGCCTGGCCTTAATCTCAGGCTACAACCTCTTCCGGAAAGCTGTTCCGGTGAGTGAGGCAGCCCTTGGCCCTGAAGGGTGAGTGCCTGGGTGCTGAGCCTTGTTCACGGAGCAGGGCTAGGGCGTCTGGAGAGAACTTTAAGCCCTGTAGACAACAGATTCCTGGGTTTGAAATAGACTTGCTTTTAAATTCTAATTTTGCTTCTAAAAATGAGTTTTGTTTCAAACTGGTAGAGACCAAAGAATCTTCTGACCAACTAGCTTTTGATTGATATGCAGTGGTGGGCACCTGATGCTTAAGCCAAAATGTTTTGTGTGTCCCTGGAGGTCACAGGGCTTTTCAACAAGATGGAGGAAAATGTTAATTATAGCAAAAAACTTTTATTTTTAAAAATTTTTAATTTAATTTTATTATTTTATTTATTATACATCTCCCACCCCCCCCGCCCCCCGCTTGTTTTTGCTGTGCTCATCTTTCTCTGCGTTCCTCTGTGTCTGCTTGTCTCCCCCTACTAGGGCAACCTGCCGAATCAGCTCACCGGCATGGCGGCCCGCCTGCTCGTGGGGGCTCACCTTTGCTCATGGGGGCCTGCCCTTGCCCGCGGGGGCTTGCTTTTTTGCCCTCCCACGGGGACCTAGCAAAAAACTTTTAAAGCACTTTTTTTTTGGTGCCAGGCCTTGTCCTAATGATTTTTGCAGCTAATGATCCGTTTAATTCTCACAATAACCAAGAAATTCTATCATTATCTTCATTTTACAGGTAAGAAAATAGAGGCTCAGAGACACTGAGTAACTTGTCCAAGGTCACACAGCTATGAAATAGCAGAGCTGGGATGTGAACCCAGGCAGTCTGTGACTGCATGGTGCCAAATGTGTTAAGAAGAATGGCATGGCCTTGGGGTGTCCTCAGGTTGCCCAGGAGAGGGTGGTTCAGCTCAGTGCCCAGAAGCCCCTGCCAGCTTTCCATGGTTTATTCAATATTTAGGTGGTGTATGGCACCATGCTAAGGGCTTTACCCACATTATCTCCATGACCCTTCCCAAGACCATGAGAAAATTATGAACTCTATGACCCAGGCAAGAAAACTGAGTCTCAGAAATTCCATTATTTGTTCAAATTGGTAAATGGTGAAGCTGGGGTCTCCACACAGGTTGTCTGACCCTATGCTCTGCTGTTTCCCACTCTCACACCTTGGTGGCCTTCATTGTCACCTTTCCCCCACCCATATCTGACCTTCATTCTATCACACACCCTCACTCTTACTCTTACCCTTAGTGGTTAAGAACAGGGACTGCAGAGTTCAACTGTGTAGGTTCAAATCTCAGCTCCCCCATTTACTGACTGTAACTTTAGACAAGTTACTTAACCTCTCTAAGCCTCAATTTGGCTACACGTAAAATGATGATAAGAATAGTATCTACCTGAATGGGTTGTTGTGAACATTCAATGGAAGGATATAAGTAAAATGCCTGGAGCAGTACCTGACACATAGTAAGCACTATATAAGTTTTTAAAGTTATCGTTATTGACTTCCACCATCTTCCTTTCTCTGCAGGACCCTTCTTGGAAGGACACAGTTCTGGGGTTCCGGAAGTTGACCCCCAGAGAGCTAGACATGTTTCCTGACTACAGGTAAGGTTTATCATCACGGGCAAAGGGGCTGAGAACCACCATTCAGACACATTTGTCCAGATGGCAGCAGGGAATGGAGGCACCAAGTTTCCCATCCCTTTCCTGCCTGAGAGTCCCTAGCACCCCAATCTCCTTCAGAGAGGCCACCCACCCACCCAAACTGGGCATTTGGAACCACAGAATCTCAGAGTCTGAAGGGACCTAAAACTCATCCAATGATAATTATAATGGTTGCCATTTTAATCATTCTCTTCTATGAGCCAGCCCTGCAAAATCCACACCGCGCTCCTATTTGTAGATAAGGAAACTGAGCTTCAGAGAGGTTAAATGACTTCCCAAGTTCACACAGCCAAGGCGCCAAGCTGGGATTCCAACCCAGTCTGTGTGACATCAAAACTCTCTCTTTTCCCTGCATCTTGATGTCTCTTTGGTCTTCTCCTTACCCATCCCATGCCTGGATCCCCTTTGCAAATGCATGTCCAATCTCCACTTGCATATCACAAAGTTAAGAATGGCTTTGTCTGCTAGACAATGTTTCCTTGCTTTGAACTGAAAACCTGAACTCCCCCCCAGGACTACCACAGTGGTCTGGCTCTAGACTTGGGGGGTTTCCAGAGCAAGACTTGTCCAACCTCCATCTGACAGCCTTCAAATATAGCTCTGATTCTGATACTTTATTCTCACCTTTTTTCTGTTGTGGCTTTAGCTATGGCTGGTTCAACACAAGCCTGATCCTGGAAGGGAAGAGATACCTACAGTGGCTGACTAAAAGGTGAGTTTTTAAGCTTCAGCTTGAGGAAAGCACTCCCCAGGGACCAAGGTTGTTGTAGAAGATTGGTTATAAGATTCCTCTCTGAATTGATCAACCCCAAAAGTTGACTAAAACCCTTAGGCTTGTAGGATCTATCCTTGGTCCTGAACCCCACAGTGCACTAAAACCATGTTTCCCACATCTGGCTGGACAACAGAATCACCTGGGTAACTTTCAACATGTGATATTTAGTAACAACTTCACTAAAATCTCTTAATATTTGTATCATAGTTTTAAATGGATTCTCTTGTTTTCTAGTTATAATTACATCATCTCCAAAACATATGTTGTCTTTTATTTTTATTCCTAATTTTTTTCTTGTCTAACTGCTTTGGCCAGTTTCTCCAGAGCAATATTAACTAATACAGGTGATAGTGGATGCCTCTGTCTTGTTCCTGACTTTAGTATTACTCTTGTAGTGCTCCACATTAAGCCAACACTAGCTTGAGAGATACATTTATATTCACATATGTTTATATTAAGGAAGATTGCATAAATTTCCTATAGATCACTTTCTTATTAAGCTTTTTAACAATCTGGAATGGATGGTGGCTTTTACCAAATGACCTGGGGAAGTTTTTAAAAGTATAGATTTCAGGACTCCACTTAAGCCTACTGAATCAGATCCTTTGGTGTGGGGCTCAGGAATTTATACTTTAGTGTAATTATCAGCCAGGTTTGGAACTGCTGTACTAAGGCATAGTTATTTGGGACACTTGGGACCTTGGGAAACTTATGACTCCTGTTTAGACTCTTCCAGGGAAGAATGGTCCCAGTTTTTCTTTTCTATTTTGGGGAAATGACATAGATGAAACTATCCTGAGGTTATGTTTCAGTGTTTACATGGTTTATGTCCTGTCCCTTTAACCTTTCTACTTTTTTTCAATAGTGACAGATAATTTTCCTCTGGGACATTTAGAGAGAGGGCCATCCCACCTCCATCCTCATGCCCTGCTTCCAACAAAAGGGCAGTCCACCTTGGTCCAACCTGCCCTTTCTCCACCCTGCATCTCATTCTCTTGATATTACAATGGAATGTGGCCATATAGGAAGCTAAGAGACCACACCCATTACTGAGTCATGATATGACCTTGAGCACCTCCCTTCTGCCTTGCGGCTCCTTCCCACCCCCATCTCCCTAATGAAGGGCTTGGACCATATCAGGTTTCCCAGGGGCATCTTGTGCACCACTAGTCCAGCAAGATGCTCAGGAGCTGATTTGACCCCACAGCCATATTCTCAAGGAGTATTGTAGGGCACTAGTGTCCGCAGAAGGTTCTTTGGGAATTTCCCTCTCATGCCATCCTCTTGGAGGGAGAATACTGGGGCAGAGAACTGGATACAGGATTTTTTGATGTGTCTGATCATCCCAGGTTAACTGAGAGGGGAGTGAAATTCTTCCAGCGCAAGGTGGAGTCTTTTGAGGAGGTGAGCTGCAGGGCTGACAGGGATAGATCTAGAGTGGAGGGGGGGCAGGGAAGAGAGGAGGTCTCTGCTTCCTGAAGCTGGGTTTGGGGTCCCCATCTCAGGCTCCCAGAGTCTCCATTAGGTCTGTCCCAGGATCTGGTCATTTTCTCAGACATCCAGGGGGAGAGGACTTGGTGTTGGTGGTGGGAGCAAAGGGACATTAAGTTTATATCTAAGCCTCAATGGGATTTAGGGCTAGAGAGATGGCTGCCTCTTCCCAGTATCAGCTGCATCCCCATCCTCAAATTCTGGACACACAGTTGCTTCCTCCTCATATCTGAGTTGATGTTTCTGCAAAGCCCAGATCCTCAGCTGACTCGACTCTCCAAAGTAAGAGTACCGAGAGCTTTACTGTATTGCTTCATTCAACCCCAGCCCCTAGAATAATGCTTGTCACGTGGACGGCACTCAGGACACGCAGCTACTGATATAATAGCATAAGCACCTGCTCTGTGAGCTGGGCACTAATCCATACCTGATGGGCACTTGGGATCCATAGTTGATTCAGGGGAGCAGAGAGCCAAGGGGTAAGAGAAACGGGGAGGGAAGGGGCAAGGGATTCCGGGGTCCTGACCTCTTGCCCCCACTGCCTGCCATGTTGGTTGCTGCCAGGTGGCAAGAGGAGGCGTGGATGTGATCATCAACTGCACCGGGGTGTGGGCAGGGGCTCTGCAGCCGGACCCCTTGCTGCAGCCAGGCCGGGGGCAGATCATTAAGGTGAGTCTGGGTGTGGGGGGTGAGCTCCCCAGCCTCTGTTGGCAGGAAGATTGGGGCTGCATGCTTATTTCATCTTCACACGACAGCAATCAGGAACATCTATCAGAAGACGCCCCTTTACCTCCCCCCACCCCCAGCTTTGGAAGACTGACATGTTAAAGAAACAAGAAGGATTGACAGAGGGGATGGATGTGGCTCAAATGGTTGGGCGTCCATCTGCCATATGGAGGGACCTGGGTTCAATTCCCAGGACCTCAAAAAAAAAAGGATTGACACAAAACACTGAAACTTTCTCTTTGGGGGTTTCTTTTTCCTTGCAAAACATGTGCATTATGTTTATACATACACAGGAGCTGATTATGCCTATATTATAATAAAAATAGGAAACATTTATGGAGTATTTACTACATGCCAGGCACTGGCCAAACACTTTATGGTGTTAATTTATTTAATCCTTACCGCACCCCTTTGAGATGGGGTACTAACGTTATGACCATTGCCAGCTCACAGAGGAGGAAACTGAGGCACAGAGGAGTTAAGTAACTTGCACAAATTCACACAGTAGTAAGTAGTGGAATTGGGATTAGAACCCAGGGCAGGGGCCGGCTGTATAGCCCAGTGGATAGGGCGTCAGTTTACCACATGGGAGGCCCTGGGTTCGGTCCCTGGGCCTCTCCGGGCGGGCGGACCGCTTGAGAAGGCAAAAGCCACCGTGGGCGGGGCAAAAGCCGCCACGGGCAGGGCAAAGCCGCCACGGGCAGGGCAGAGCCACCACAGGTAGGGCAGAGCTGCCTGCGGGCAGGGCAGAGCCGCCCGCAAGCGGGGCAAGCCGCCGGCGAGTGGGCAAGGCCACCACTTACCGGTGAAACTGACTCGGCGTGTCACCGCAGCGGGGCAGGGTGGGGGGAGAACAAAAAGCAGAAAATAAAAGAATTTAAAAAATAAAAATAAAAAAGAACCCAGGGCAGCTGGCCCACGAGCCTGTGTGGATAACCGTCATTCCCCATGGCCACTCACTGGGCATGTGAATGCCTGTTTGTGTGCATGTGCATCTGAGAGTGGGTGTATGTGCATTCAGAGGTAAGCACGTGTGTGTGTGTAGGAGGACGTGTGCTTTCCTGACGTAGGTAAGAATGTGTGCTGGAGCTTTCCTGTGGACACGTGGGTGAGAATATGTGATGCTGCAGGAAGTAGGGGCATTTCTCAATAGGGAAGGCTCTTCCTGCAAGAGGCAAGCAGCCAGGTACAGATGGGGACAGGAGGATCTGAGGAGGGCTGGGAATCGGACCTTGCCACTCTTGTCAGGACATCTGACATGAAGGGGAGCCAGGGCAGGGGGACCCCACTGGCCCAACTCCCCTGATGTTACCTCTCTGTCCTGAATCCACAGGTTGATGCTCCTTGGATCAAACACTTCATTATCACCCATGACCCAGAGAGTGGCATCTACAAGACACCGTACATCATCCCAGGGTAAAATTCTGTCTGTCCCGGGGCAGAAGAAGGGGCACTTTCATGCCCTCCCCAGGCCTCTTGCCCAGTCCCTTTGTTTTTTTTTTTCGTCCCAATGTTTTGTGAGTGAGTTTGTGCCATTAAATCCCTGGGAAGGCAGGACTCAGCTTTGCTCAGGCTCTATGTTGAATATGCTTTTGGATGACAGTAGTGGTGGTACTGGAGACAACGCTGGTAGAAGTGATGGCGTTGACACCAGAAGTGGTGTGAATGCGATGATGGGAGTGGTGATGGGGATGGGGATTGAGTTTGGTGGTGGTGATAACAATGGCGGAGGTGGTATTCGTGAAAATGGCGGTGGTGTTGATGGAATGCCGGCACTGGTGATTATGGAACTGTGCTGGTAGAGATGGCCTTGTTATTGATGGGGAAGACAATGTTGACAGGGGTGCTGGTTGGGGTAAGGACGGTGGGGGGGTGACGCTGATGATGGTGGTGAGTTGCTGTGGTGGTCAACGCTGATGGTGGCGGTGATTGGGAGTGGGGATGGTAGTCAGTGTTGATGGAGATGACACCACCAATGATGATGTCGATGGTATGGCAGAGATGACAATGTCGGTGGTAACGTTAGTGGTCACGGTGGAAACGCCGGTAGAGGCGGATGGCGATGATGTATTAATGGTGGCGGTGAAGGCAGTCGCGGAGATGATGATGCCGCTCCCAGTGGTGGTAGAGGTGGTGGTTGGTGCTGATGGTGATGACAATGGCAACTGTAGTGGTGATGATGGCGTTAGCAAGGATGGCAGTGTTGGAGGTAGTGGGGAGGGGGAGTATGATGATGATCCTCGTTCATCTCAAAGGCTTTGTTTGCCTTCATCCTTGATCCTCACTTTTATCTAGAATCCAGGAAGTGACTCTTGGAGGGATCTTCCAGCTGGGAAACTGGAGTGAAGTAAACAGTATCCAAGACCACAACACCATTTGGAAAGGCTGCTGCAGTCTGGAGCCTGCGCTGAAGGTAAGATGGGGAGGGTCTTGACAGCTTGGTCATGAGGATACTTGAGGATGGGAGGACACCACCACTGGGATAACTGGGCAAACTAATTCCAGCCAAGGACTGCGGAAAGACCAGAATCTGACATTGTGCAGGAGAGCCCCTGCTGTGGGCTGAGGAAACCTCCCTGGCCATGGCTAAGAGTTGCTTTCTCCTGAAGTGACAACCCAGAAACACCTTATTCTGGCTTCACAAAGAGCAGATATATTTGATGCAGAAATCTCTGTTTTCACATTTGCCTGCTAGCGGTGATGACAATAGTGATGGTGATGAGGGTAGGGGTGGAAGCGGGGGATGGCGTTGATGGCGATGAAAACGTTGAGGATGGTGATAATGACGGCGGTGGGCTGATGACCATTGATGCTATTATGGTGGTGGTTGGTTGTGGTGGTGGTTGATGAAGATGGAGTAGTTGATAGAATTGGTGGATGGCGGTAGTGACGATGGCAATGATGTTGGTAGTTGATAAAGGTGGTGATGATGGTAGGAGTGATTAATAAAGTTTACTGTGACGGTGATGTTATTGGTCACGATGGCAATGAGAAGCCAAAAGCTAACTCCCTCCCTAAAAATGACAGTAGCTACAAACAAACAAACAAAAAAACCCAAAGATGAATTGCTAACACTTTTCTTTCTAGGATGCAAAAATTATTGGGGAATGGACTGGCTTCCGGCCGGTACGCCCCCAGATTCGGCTGGAAAGAGAACAGCTACGCTTTGGACCTTCAACCACAGAGGTATGCTCTCCTGGCCAGGAAAGCAATGCCCTCCCTCCCTTCCCCCACTCCAAAGATGTCTTTGGCATTTCCAAGGAACAGTGGTGCCTGACTCAGTATTCTCACAGCCTCCCTAGCAGGCAGGGGCAGTAGTGGCTAAGATCTCCTCCACTATAGGACAATGATGGTAAAGGACTTGCTCAAGGTCCCATAGAGGGCAGTGCCTTAGCTTGCTAAAGCCTGTGATTGATTAGAAGGGAATCAAGTACTTACTGAGCATCTACTTTGTGCTAAAGACTGCAGCAAGCCCATCATACAAATGACCTTATTGAATCTCCCCTACAGCTCTTTGGGATAGGGCCCAGTGCCCCCAGGCTTCAGATGAGCAAATGGGGGCTCCAAGAAGGAGCCATTTGCCCAAGTCAGACCACTGGTGAGGGCAGGGCTGGGATATAGTTTTAACCCTGCTCTAGCTGACTCCAAAGCCATTCCCTGGCTGTCTATTTTGTGGTGGCCCCATCATCTCTCTGGGGTCCCCTTTCATGTCCCCTCTCATGGGGTAGGCACTGGGCTCGTCGAAGCCATGGAAGTTGTCCCAGGTTGAAGGAATTGACCTGAGGAGGTGGTGGCTGGGTTGCCATGAGGAAAGGTCACTCCTCTTCCCTGATCCCAGGCCTATGGTGTGTGTGTGTGTGTGTGTGTGTGTGTGTGAGAAATGGAGAGTCACATATGGAGTTTAACTCCCTGCTGATGGTTTTGGCTTTGGAAAAGGCCCCAGAAATCTTGCCCTTGTCCTCAGGAAGAATTAACACATTAACCAGAGTGTCTCCACATGCCCACTGCTCTCCTGAGGTGGGAACAAGAGTCTATCTATTAGCACAGAAGGTGCATCAGTTCGGAGTCAGCTGGGCACAAGGAAGGTGATTTGGGAAACTCCAAATAATGTGATGTGGGGAAAATCTCTGACCTCAGTTCTCCATGTGATTCTAATTTTCCTCTGCTGAGCATGCTAAAACAGGTATCTCCTAAGCAGGACAGACTAAGGTGTTGTCATCTGGCCCTCCAACAATCCGTCTGACTGCCATTCCTGGGGGCCCCACCAGGTGCTGAGAGAAACTCAAGGTGGTGTCTGGCTTTGCCCAGGACTCTCCGGAAGCTTCTGAGCCTTCTGGGGCAGAAGCTTCCTCTACCCCTTCCCACTGTCCCTCAGTGACCTGGCCCCCTTCTCTCTTGCCTTTTGCAGGTCATCCACAACTATGGCCATGGAGGCCAAGGGCTCACCATCCACTGGGGCTGTGCCCTGGAGGCAGCCAAGCTCTTTGGGAAAATCCTGGAGGAAAAGAAGTTGGCCAGGATGCCGCCGGCCCATCTCTGAAGATTCCAGTAAACACCACCTCCCCTCAACACTTCCTCACTCCTCTTGGCCAACTAATCAGCGTGCTTCTCTATAAACTGTCGCTTAACCCCTACCCCAACCCCAGCTCCTTTTTGCAAGAAGCGTGAAGCGAGAAGAAATCACAAGGTCAATTCACGGAGGGGAGGCTGGGGCCTCCTCTGTTCCCCGAGGGCTCTCCATCCTCTCCAGAATGGACCACAGCCCGGTCAGGTCTGACATGATGAAGAACAAGTGGGGGCTCTTAATCCCTGAGACCTCAGAGGGAAGGAGAGCTCAGAAAAGCAGAGGCAAGCTGCCCAGAGCCACAGAACACTGAGAATAGTCGAGGCTAAGTAACTTGATAACAAGCCACACGAACAGCTTAAAGGTTCTGAAAAGTCCTGCAGCGAAGACACCTAGCTAATGTCATCTAACCCAGTGCTTCCTAAATCTATCTGCTCAGTGCACCAATGATGCCACGGAACACACTTTAGGAAACGCTGTAACAGACCATGTTGTAGGAAGTTATACATAGAACTGGAGTGTGGAGGAGGCAGGAGAGGCGTTGGCCTGGCAACATGTGACGCCTCTTCCATGACCAGGAGTCCAGCTGGTATCAGCTGCTCACTGAGTGGCCCCATGGGCACCACGGAACCCTTCAGGAGGGGCCACTGGAGGGATAATCCCACGAGGAGCCCTTTATAGAGAACTAAACCCACCAAGCACCCTCCTTGTTCGTGAGGCACGATCTAACGTCTCTCTCATCTGCTGGCTGGCACCCTCTGAGATGGCAAACAGACTCCCAGATGTGTTAAAAGACATCTGGCCATCCTCATCCCTAATTATCTGCCTCAGTCTCTGACTTTTCATCTGTCTGGGTATCTGTGAAAGGCCAGCACCTAGAGGGTTTCCCACATCTGGGGCCAGTGGTACCCAATGTGCTGTGAAGAGGTCTCCATCGGCCCGTCCCTGCCATGCCACACCCATGCCATTTCATCTGATGGCTTTTTCATGGAGCATCTGCCATGATGCTGGCTGGCTCTGAGTTAAAACCGATGAGAGAGCCAAGATCTTAAAAGACACTAACCTGAGAATAATAACAATAATTGCAATCATTATAATGGAAATGATTATTATCACTATAATAGCTAACATTCATTGCATTCTAACCGGGTACCAGGCTCTGGGTTAAACCCTTGCCACACATTACTGACTCCTCACAAAAGTCCCACAAGGTAGCTGTGACCTCAATTTCACAGGTGGGGAGACTGACGCACAGAGAGGCAGCCTGAGAGCAAAAGCTAGGAAGGGATGGAATGGAGATTCAGGGCCAGAAATGATATCACTCCAGTGCCTCACTTTCAAACACTACACAACACTGAGATCCAAATTT
>PVKH010037484.1:0-11455 GCA_004027955.1 Chaetophractus vellerosus | reverse complement strand
TTAAAAATACTGATGCCTAGGTCTTACTCAAAAATTTCCTGACTTAATTGGGCTGGGGTGCATGTCTGGGCTTCAGGATTTCTAGAAGCTCCTCAACTGATTCTAATATTCAACCAAGTTTGAAAATCACTGCTCTGGACCTTATCAATTTTTGTCCCATAGGAAAATGCATCCAATCAAGGCTTTGATTTTACTACATTAACCATACAAAATTTAGCACACAATTATCTCATTATTTTCAATGTTTCTTATAGACACTAAGCAAAATGCAGCTGCAAAGCATAAGACAGAAAACAACATATGCAAATTGACAGCTCTCCAGAAAGATTGCCTCCCACAGCTGCACTGCACATTGATTCTCTTCTGCCAAGAAACATAAATATTTACATAATGTTGTTTGTGCCCATAATTGATGTGCAATCAGATATTATTTTATTCTCCTCTATGTAAATGTTTATAAAAAATAGTAATAAGATTGAAAGCTCCTAATGGTCATTTTAATTCAATGGAATGATAATAACAAGGTTCAAAGAACAAGAATAAAAATGGCAACAAAGGAAGAAAAAAAGTTAGCATGAACCATAACATAACTCATATAAAAGAGGGAAATGTAATAACAAGTAAAATATATGTCTCTCTTACAGCAGTTCCTTTCTGCTTAGTGTTCTCTTATTTTAATTAAAAATAGTTTATATTGCCTTGAATACCACAGACGTGTTTAATACTTCCCGTAATTTTGATAAAACAATAGGAAGAACCCATGCATGCAAAGCATCTAATGAACTGAACAAGCAATTGCCCACCAGACAAGAAGTTCCTAAACAAGTTTATGAATCATTACTTTTAGTTTTATACAAGATGATAAGTAAGAACCCTTTTCTTCAGAAAAGTCAGTGGACACTGAGGTTCAGTAAAGAAAGACAGTGATCTCTAATTATTGTGTTCCTATTTGTGTGAAGAATATTTAGTATGTCTTGGACACACAATGAACAGAAGAAAATTATGAAGTGAAATAAAATGTCAAGTATATTAATGTGTCCTCTAGAGTTTATATTAACATTTATGCTAAGTATGTACATATGTATGTGTATGTGTGTGTATGTTGTTTCTTTTATAGACATCCAACTTATTTCTGAAGAATTGCTACCCCTTTGTGGGACTTTTGGTAGAAGGTAGAGAGATGCTTCAATCACAGAATAGTCAAAAGCCAGAGTCTACCTATTCCCTACTGGGCAGCCACACAACTGGCACATGACTTTGACTGGTCCTATGCTCTTGTCTGAATCTTTGAAACTTATCCAAGTGACACAAAAATGAAAGGACAGATCATATCTTATCCATGGCTCTGTTATCAAGAACATAACAGCAGTAGCAGTGTAACTTCTGTCCGTTATGTTCTGGGGGTATCGGCTTGGCTGCATCACAGCCACCCAGCCTCCTTTGGTTCCTAATTTATTTCTACCAGACATTTTTTTTCAATTCTGTGAGCTATAAAATATCCTTCCAGAGTCCATTTGTCTTGCCATCAAGTGGTGATCCACTAAACCATGATTTGGGCACACATACCCATACACATACCCACACATACATAAACTGAGCAATAACAATCTATGCTACTGGAAACAAACAAAAAAAGAGAGCTTGACCCTCCCATTCTTCATAGCTTTTTTTACATACTACAGTAAGGTCTTTAAATTGATAGTGTTTAATCTTGTTCTGTATTCTTATATGAGTTTAGGTGGTCTTTATAGATTTATACTTTTTTATACACTTTGCACATTTGGCTAGATTTCCTTCCTGATTAGACTACTTCTGTACTGTCCAACACAGTAGCCAATAGCTATGAGTAGTGCAGCAGAGGTCTAAACACATTATGATAATTTGATCTTTTGCCCAATGACTTATTTAGAAACCAGCTTAAAACAGCTGGCATAGCCTAGACACTTGAACAGTAAATAGTCCAACGAAACTCAAAGAAAGAATTTATGGTTTTTTTTTTCCATAGGAGAAATTGCTTTCATTTTATATTACATTTTATTTTTGCTTACTTCAACCATCATAAATTACTTTCAACCACAGGACTCTGACTAATAGAGAAATGACTACGTAAAAATGGAAAGTTTTAACAGACAGACCCTTATCTGTGCAATTAACAATTATTTGGGTGTGCAGGACACTTAAAATCCCTCAAAACCTAGGTTCAAGGAAAGAAATACTTTTTACAACATGGCATCAAAGCTGATTTAACTGTTGCTTGCAAATCTGGGGAATTGCACTACACATAATTTCTGAGTAAGTTTAAGGAATTGGTTAAAATCCGAATCACATAATTTGCATCCCTGACTCCACCCATGCCTGAAGCCTCTTCTGCTCTGCAGGTAGACAAGTAAATTACTTCCCATTACTCAGCTATTTTTTCAGATGCTTTCCTTCAATAGTCAGCTGGAGATTACTAAGCAATATAAAAGTCTTCTCAATCATTAGAACTGATAAGAAGAGTTGAGGATCAGTAGCATATTGGGGCATTTTCACATGCCCTGGAATATTAATGGCAAGAGAACAATTATTGAAAAGGTCCCAAAATGATAAGTAGGTCTGCTCAAATAAGCAAATGGTAATGGATTCATACGAATTCATCTCCTTGCTCTTCTATCACCTCTCAACGCTCTTGAAGAAGCTCCACACTTCTAAAGCTGCTCAGGAGAAATAACATCTTAGATACAAATAACTGTGAAAAACAGTATTCTTGACCAGTTAATCCCATTTCTAGGTATATATACAAAGAGAGTGAAAACAGGGTCACAGACAGACACTTGAACAACATTTATGGCAGCATTATTCAACAACAGCCAAAGGCTGATGACAACCCAAGTTTCCACCAACAAATGAATGGATAAACCCAATGTGGCACATAAGCACAGCAGAATATTATTCGGCTATAAGAAAGAATGATGCTTTTGGACATGCTGCAACATGCAAGAACCTTGAAAACATTATTCCAAGTGAAATAAGCAAGAAACATAAGGCCAAAAATTGTATGATATCACTTATAATATGGACTCACCCAGGATACCTAGTTGGGAGATGATGATGGACAATGGCTATCCTGGGGAATGGAGAAAGCCTACAGCCTCAGGCAGGATAATCTCTTCCATAGTATCCATGGGATATAAGCCCCTCTCACTTGGTGGTGGAGGGGACATCATCATCCTAGACTCTTCGTGTTTGGGGGAAGAGCTATGGACTAGAGTGGACTTGTTGGTGTCCTGTTATAGAATTATGATTCACGCAATGGAAGAAATTACAAAATTATGTGGAGCCAGGGGCCATTGGACACTTTGGGGGCAGGGAGAGGGAAGGGCAGTTGTAATACAGGGGCTTTTTTGGGACTTGGGAATTGTCTTGGGTGATGTTGCAATGGAGGATATAGACCATTTTATATCATCATGTATCATGCAGAACTGTGTGGGAGAGAGGGTGGTCTACAGTCTGAACTGTGGTCCAAGCATGATGGCAAAGCCCCAAAATGTGTATATCTATTACAGGTGATGTGTCACACTGATGAAGAATGTATATGTGGGAGGTTGTGGGAGGTGTGGGAGGCGGGGCATATGGGTACTCCTAAAATTTCTGTGTAACATTATGAAAATCGATGTATCCTAAAAAAATAAATTAAAAAAAAGAGTTGACTAGAAATGGCACATTCACAGAGATAGAAAGCAGACTAGTGGTTACTAGAGAGAAGGGAATGGGAGAGGGAGGGATAGTGTTTGCTTGTAAAAGAAAAAAAAATTTTTTTAAAGACATATAAAAAGAGAAAGAAAATTCTTATTCTCACTCCAGCATCAGATTCTTTGGTCCACTTTCTCATGCTTGAAAGTTTTCTCCCTCTTTTATTGCAATTCTACTTTCTCTTGGCTGTCTCTAGAATTTTATTTTCAAATTCTTTCTGCAGTCCTAATTTTCTACATTACCCTTAAAACCTTTTGTTCTCAGTCTTTCCCATGTGAGCCAGGAGTCATTTTCTCCTGGTTTCCATCCATGTGCATTTCCCTAAATCTTTATGCACAGATATAATTACTATTTATTCCCCAGTGGCTCACATTTCTACTTAATAAGCACACATTTCTTCTCTAGTGTTCCACATTTCTCTACCTACCTGTGAGCTCACAAAACACATGGAGACATCCCTTCTGAATCAAATTTTATCTCCCTCACTCCGAGGCATGCTCCTGCTCCCTCACACTTAACCCCCTCAATACAATCAGGAGTCTACACATCATTTTCAAACAGTCCTGAATCTCTATTTCTCACACACAAAATACAAATTTTTGCTAATTCTATAACCTAAGAAATTTTTTTAATTTGTCACCTCCTAACAATTTCTTCTGTAATTACCAAATTTGTGCAATCATCAAATCATCCTCTCTGCCACTAAATTTGTTCTAAATGTTTCTTGTCACTTCCCACCTGAATGGCCTTCAATTCATTCCCAAACAATTGTGGATAAACTATATTCTCCTTTGACTCTCCTGCCAGGATTTTCATGCTATGGCCCATCCCATTCTCTCTAGTTTCATTCCCATTCCTACTTCTCAAAATGTGCCCTGTGTTCCAACTATTGAACTTGGAAGTCCTTGAATGCTACTTACATAACTTTTGATATGTAGTTCTTAAAATTCTCCTACAGCCCTCTCTGAATCAACACACTTTACCTGTCTTGTTTTCTAACAGCAAAATATTAGCTCAAGTTCTTCTAGGAAGCCTCCCTTAAGTGAATCCAAGCCAAGTATATCACTCCTGTTGTCTCATTGTTTCCATTACTTAGCACTATTATTAAGCAATGTAATCATTTGTTCATGAAAGTGCCTCTCTTCTTGCCTTCATCCTCATAATTACTGAAGCTTTATACCTTATAAATGCAATTTCTACATCTAGTGCATTGTATGACATGCTGCTAATTTTTAATAACTGTTGAATTGATGTTGAAGCAGTAACTTTCAAAGTTCATCTAATTCTTCAATTGTATTAATGTGTTGTGGTTGATTGGATTTTGTTCCCCAGTTTGGGCATGTTCTTGGTCAGGATCAGCATTCTGGTAGCTGTGGACCCAGTGTAAATAGGATCTCTTGAAGTTGTTACTTCAGTTATGGTGTGGCCCAACTGAATCCAGAATGCTACAGTCTTTTATAAGTAGAATGAAATTCAGAAAAAGAGGAAGTTACATAAAGAAGCCAGAAGTCAATGGAATGTGAAGGAGAAAGAAGATATTGCCATATGCTTTGCCATGTGACAGAAAAGCCAGGGACCAAGGATTGCCAGGAGTTAGCCTCAGAATGCCACAGTCTGTGGAGAGAAAGCATCGCCTTGCTGACACGTCGATTTTGAATTTCTCCCAGCCTTAAGAAAACCATGAGCCAATAAATTTTCCCTTGTTTAAGCCAACCATTTTATGGTATTTGTTTTAGCAGTCAGGAAACAAAGACATGTGCGTAATAAAACTCTCTTCAGAAAGGTTATAGATATCCAGTCAAAGAACCATACAGTAGAAAACTCAAGGCTTCCTGGCCAAAGTGACTTCCTCTATTTCTTGTTACTTAAATATGTGTTGTTGGTATGTCTCCAATGCTGTGCTAAGTGCATAAATATAATATCCTTTGAATCATTTTCACAAATTTATGGAGAAGTAAATAAGCAAACTCTGCTATACTACCCTCCTCTCCATGATATATTAACTCCTTTACAGAAAGAAACCTATATTTGCTCGTCCCGAGGCCCTTTTTGCACTCCAAACCAGTTGTGCAGGCAGAAGCAGTGATTATTTAACACTAAATAAGTCAACATATACATTTATGTCACACAGTATTCTTCTTAAAAGTCAACATCTTCAAATTTCTCTAAATATTAAGTCCACAATTATTTACTTAAGAAATCCTGTACCATCTAGACCCTATGGAGTGCAGTCTTATCTCTTTCCTCTACATTGTATATTCCGTTAAAGTACAGGCATCTGGATCTTTCGTTTAAACCACCAACGCACAAACTCCTTCCCATCTCAGAAACTTCACATTTGCTGCTTCCTCTCATGGACACTGACTCCCCATTCCCCAAAATTATACGCAAAGTGCACCATCATTGTGGCATGATTAGTCCCTATTCATTTTTAAGATCTGAGACTGATTGTTCCTTCTTCAGAGAGTTCTTCCATCATCCTCAATCTAGGTTATATACAATGTAGGAAAGAGCCATTCTTTCAAAATTCACATCAGTGTGTAGTTGAATATTTATGTGTGTGAATGATGGTTTATTGCCAATGTCCCCCAGTAGACTGAAGGCAATGTGCCTGGCTTTGTTCACCACTGTATAAACAATGCCTAGCATAGTAAACTGAAAAGAGGAGGTTCTCAATAAATTCAGAACAAAGGAATATGCCCTAAAGAGTCTCCAACCTTTATCAAAATGAATTCAACTTGAATCAAGCTATAGTTCCAAATATTGCAAACCAAAGAAAATGTCATGGTTAAGCTAATATTAAAGTATTTCTATTTTCTTTTTAAATATAGGAAAGAGTTCCACATCACAAATTGTTCCAATTTCTCCTAATATGGGTGGTAAGTAAATCATAGATAGGAAAAATTTTTTTAATCCTGTAAGATAGGAGTTAATTATATTTTGCTCTGTAACCTCATGAATGCCTGATATGTTCTTTATGAAAGGAAAAGGAAAAAAAAATTACCTGGTTGTATCTGAACGCCCTCTCAGCTCAAATTCCAAATTAAATGCCTTTGTTATGTGAGGTCAAGTGCAATTAAATGTTCAAATATCCATTGGATAAAAGTCTATAAAATAATGGACAGATTTTTTGAGAATAATCTAATGCTTATGTTAAAAACTATTCTTTTCCTTAGGGTAAATACATGCTGAAATAAATCCATTTATAATTAGTTTTAAAGTGATAGGGTCTTTGGAAACATATTCTTTCTTTTTCATATTTTGGAAATATTTGGATTTTCAACTCTACTGTTACATGAAAGTATTGAAGCATGATAAAAGCAGAAAGGACATTAAAAATAATTAACTAACCCAAATTTTGTTCTTGTACAAAGAAAATCCTGAGGCAAGAAATAACCATAAAAACGGCAATGCTCATAAAGCATTTTCTCTTATTATAAACAGTTAGAAATCTTGTATCAAAATTAAAAGTAAAAATAACATAAAAATGAGCAAGAAACAGTGATAATTCGCTGAGGTCAAGGAAGGAAGACAGGGCTTTGTGCCACGGAGGGCATTTCCAACTGGCAGCAGGCCTACTGCTTCTAGGAGGATGCTCAACTACATACAGACCCCAGGCACTATGTTTTTATTTTATATCTCACGTAAATAAGGAAACATGTCTGTAGGTCTCCTCAAAGTGGGGAATTAGAATGGAAATCACTGAAGAAATCCAGAATTGTTGAAAATAACTCCATGAAATGAAAATTATACTATTTTCCTACCAGTTTAAAAAAAAGTAGCCAGGAAGCTAGTTGTCCATTTGGAGTTCTGGATAGGTAAAAAAATATTCCTGTGAGAAATCAAAACTTCAAATCTTCATCCCATATGTAAGGTATTAGTTTCTTTTTTTTCCTTTTTTTTTCATTTGTTTTTGTTTTTGTTATGGCTATTTAGGTTCACATGAGCAACAATCACTAGTAAAGAATTAAAAATGACTATTTAGATTTACAAAACCATTTGATTGCCAGCAGATTATAAGATAGTTGCCTCTCTATGGAAATATTGCAAACTATGTTTTATAAGAACCCCACCTAAATCTCCATTTCTGCTCCTCACACACATTGAAAACAAGTGTATATAAAAACATACGGCATACCAGCACCAGGTCTCCTTGAGGGAGAGTGAATAGATAGAAGAAATATGCAAACTTACACATTAAAATACACACAAACACAAGAATCTGAACAAGATTGCTAAACAGGTAGTTAGAAATAATTAGAGCCATAAGAGAAGAAAAGAGACTAAAATGAAAGGACAGGACATATGAAAAAATTAGAAAAAAGAACAAAAAAGAACTATAAATTATAAAATATATTCACATTAATATTCATGTTCAGGGGGCTGGCTGTATAGCTCAGTGGATAGGGCGCTGGTACACCACATGGGAGGCCCCGGGTTCGGTTCCCGGGGACCTCTGCAAGTGGGCAGATGGCCTTAAGAAAGGCAAGCCACCGTGGGCTGGGCGAAGCTGCCCTGGGCAAGACAAAAAGCCGCCACGGGCAGGGCGGAGTCGCCACGGGCATGGCAAGTCACCTGTGAAGCACAGAGCTGCTGCCCACGAATCACAGAGCCGAGCAGTCCGCAAAACACAGAGTTGTGCTGTCCGCAAAACACAGAGCGGAGCCACCCGTGAAACGGAATGGAGCCACCTATGAGCGGGGCGAGCCGCCTGTGCAGAGGGCCGACTAGGCACGTCGCCAGAAAAATGGGGGGAAACGAGAAGCAGACACAGAAGAACACAGAAGAATGGACACACAGCAAGAGCAGGCAGAAAGTGGGGGGGGGGATATGTAACAAAACAAATTCATGTTCAAAGTCCGGGAGCATAATGCAAAACAGATTCAACTAAGTTGAAGAGAGAACTAATAAGATAGAAAATAGATCTATCAGAAATTATATCAACTAGAAGTTCCAGAATGAAAGAATAAATAAGGAACAGTGAATTCAAAATTTTTAAAATATTTTGCATAATTATGTATAAAAATTCTAAAAACTAAACAAAAAATAATAATTCAAGACCATGAAAAATAGGAAGACAGGAACAAATAAATCTCAGCCTAGGCACATTTGAGTGAAGCCACCAATCCCAAAGGCGAAGATGTAATCCTGAAACCAACCTAACAGAAAGAGAGAAAATTAACAATAGAATTACAGCAGACTTATTTCTCATTGTCAAAAATTAAGTCTAATATAATTATATCTTCGCAAAAACAAAAATGAAAACTATTCATTTTAGAATCCTATACACAGAAATATAAACAACAAAAGAGTATTTACTGCTCACATTCTTAATAGAATAAAATTAGTCAAGACTGTATATAGTCAATAAGGAAATTAAACTCAGGAGGAAGGAGAGGGGTAGAAACAATGAGAAACAAATTTATTGGTAAACTTGTGTGTAAATGTAAGGAAGTATTGAATGTTTAAATGGGTTTAATAGTAATGTAAGACCTTGAAAGCATTTTAAAACAACATGGAAACAAAATACTAGATAATTATAACACGGTATGAAGTGGAAAGTAATTAGTGTTTAAGCATACTAAGGTCATTGCATAGTTTAGGATAATTGTAGTAACTATAGTAACTTTTAATGTTAGGAAGGATATCACTTATAAAGAATTAGTGTAAGGTTATATTTCAATAAGAAATAGACTGAAATCAGGAAGAGTTTGAAAAGGGTACAAAGAGAGTCTTAAATTTATTAGAAACATAAATAAACATATACGTTTACATTAATTAAAAAATAGTAATGATATGGGTAATAAGTGATTTGGAGGGCTTAAAAACATATTAGACATGTGGAAACACAATAATTAATCTAAATTTGCACATTCTATGTCCTTGTCACGTCGGAGGTAGGCAGAGCTAAAAAGTTTGACATATGAAGTCAAGAATGCATGCAAAATTTATGATCAATCACAAATATCATAAACATAAATCAATACAGGGAAAATTCAGTAGAAGCCGTACAGGAGAACAAAAGAGGAAGAAAAAAACAAATCAAGGAGCAAACAAAAACCATAGTAAACAGAAAACACAAAATAAACTGGTGGGCATAAATTTAAAAATGTTAGAAATCAAAATAAGCTTGGAAGAAATCATGGCTTAGAAAAAATATATCATCAGATTGTATAAACAAGAAAACTAAAAGTTAAAGCCCATCTCGGTAGAGCATAAAAGACATAAGATATTATTATAGTGATATAGTATTATGAATGAAATATTCAAGAACATTTTTACCAAGACAAAATTGTCTCATGATGTTAATATCAGATCAAGGAGACTTTCAAGCAAAATAATATTAGAGCTAAGTTATTTAATTATATAGTAAATAATTTCATTTAACAAATAATTCTGAACTAATAAGTATTTCAGAACTTAACTTCAAAATATAAAATTAAAATTAAAAAATTACAAAAATTAACATCCAAAGTCCTGGTAAAAAAATGTAAAATGTATTCACACTGGTAAAGCTGGGTTATTTAAGTGCAATCTTTGAATTAAGAACATCATTGACAGTTAAACATACTCTGAAAATAAATATTTTAAATACTTATTTTTACTGCAGTGCTAAATTTGGTTATTATTATTAAGGACATAAAAAAAGATCTTTTATGTGATCCATGATTAATTTTGAAAGTATCACTTACGTATATTTGTTAAGTAAGTTTAATAAAAAACAACATAACAAGTAAAAACAAAACAAAACCAGCTATGACTGACCAACATATGACTAACACATGTGTTATCCTAATGATTTTTGTGAAACCTCAGGGTTCAGGGAGGATGACAAAAAGTAGTGTTTCCTTTCAATAGTGCAGATTTTTTAATAACTTCACTTGAAAGAAGAAATAAGCTCTGGCTAACATGACTTTAATATCTAACACTTGCTATGCTTTATTTATTTATGTTCCCAGAGTTTATTTTTGATTGCACAATGAATATAATTAATGCATTCTCATTGGAAAAAGTATACAAATTATATCACGTGTTCCCCTTGCTGCTCAACCAGTCTTATCCTACCAACAGGTATTTATTATTATCAATTTTGGTTTTCCCTTCCTGACATGGATTATGTACTTGAAAAAACACATTTAAATGCACATGCATAAACACTATACACACAAAAATTCATACATACATTTACATAGAACATGCACATGCATAGAGTATCTCAACCTTTGCACTATTGCCATTTGCAGTGGATAATTCATTGTTGCAATGTGCTGTCCTACATATTATAGGATGTTTAGTAGCATCCCTAGCTGCTACTAACTAGATGCCAGTAGCATCCCACCCCTAGTTGTTACAAACAAAATCAAGTCTGCATGTTTGGGCTACGTTCTTAAAGTAAAAATAATATATAACTCTAATAAAAATATATTTACATTGCTATTGGTATAAAGCTAACACAATACATGCAGATTTATAGTCATTTCTTCTTCTGATTTTGAAATATATTAAAAAATTGTCCTCGGCCTCTGTTTTGGTCAGCCAAAGGCGTGCCTTTTGAAATATACCAAAGATTGGTCGGTCTTTATAAAGGGTATTTATTTTGGGGTAGAAGCTTACAGTTACCAGGCCACAAAGCATAAATTTCTTCCCATACCAAAGTCCATGCCCTGGAGCAAGATGGCTGCCGACGTCTCCAGGGTTCAGGCTTCCAGGTTCCTTTGTTCCC